>RJWH01004691.1:0-99154 GCA_004363575.1 Solenodon paradoxus
ACTCTTCAATGCTTTTGTTCCCCTTTCTAATCATTGCTGGCAGTTTTTTCCTTAAAAAAAAAAAAAAAAAGCCTAAAAATGTGGCAAGAGAGATATCAATTCAGGAGGAAAAAATATGGTCATGAAAGAACATTTGAATCTTGGGCCTTTTCTTTTTCTTTTCCTGCCTGGGGCCTTGTGCCAGAGAGAGAGAAATAACCCCCTGGGGCAGAAGGTAAAATAACTCAATTCCTGGGTTTTTTTTTTTTTTTCTCTTTCTTCCTCTCCTCCTCCTCCTTTCCCAATTCTCTTTCTACAAAGAGGACTCCTTAAATATTCTGAGTACTCACCTGTGTATAAAAATAAAACAAATGGTAACACTCTTCAATAAATGCAAACAAAACCCTTGAAAATGCACTTGAGCTTCAATGTTGTGACCAGTGAGAGGCAGAAAATCTGAGGACCTTCCATATTTGAATCCTTCCTAAGTCTTCAAGATGTTTATATGACTTCCTTTTTACAGAGAAGGAAAGTGAGATTCAGCATTCAGATAGTCCCTGGGAAGAGTTGGAGGGAGGGAATCTCATTCAACTGATGGGACTAAAATATGAACCCCCCCACCCCCACAAGTTGTCTTGGAATAGTTCTAGTTTCTCAGAATTGTCCTCCCATAAATGCCCTACTCTGACATAAAGAACCAAGGACAGTAAAGGATAGTCCCAGAGGTGAAGGAGAACTCCTATATTTCTAAAATTTTCACCCTTCCCTTCATCGAAGTAGCCATCTGCTAATTCCAGAACCTCCACCCTTCTCCTAATCCAGAAATGGTCTCTCGTCCCTATTCTCTAGAAGAATGTAAAAAGAGGTAATTTATCTATACTTTTAGAATTAGGATAGGGATGAGTCATTCTTCCCTATCACAAGGAGCCTCTCTCCTCTCTCCCCTGAGATCTCCATGCCCCAGTTTAAGATGTAAGTATGTATGTGCCCCAGTAACCTCAGAATTTACCACCATAGAAATTCTCCATACATGTTATTATTAAATCTGAACTTTTCTCTGACTAATTGTGTCTAAGCCATTTAATTTATCCATTTATCCAGTCTGTAAAGAACCTAGAAAAATGGGGGAACTTTTTCCTTTGACCCACACTACAAAGGAAACAGTATAGAAAAAGACAAAGAAATACTAAAAAATCCGATAAAGGGGGTCAATTATATGGTGAAGAATAGAATCAAACTGTTAGTGGTAAACAGTGTATTATATAGAGATGTTGAATTATGATGATATACACCTAAAACCTATGTAATGCTATGAAGTGACATTCCTTCAATAAAATTTTTAAAAGAAATACAGGGTGGAGAGGGACCTTTTAGGTACGATAAAGAGAAAAAAATATAAAGAAAAATATTAGCCAATAGATTCTGAGATACACAGTGAACCAGACTCTGAGTAGCAGAAATAGACCCAGAAAAAGAAAGGCTATTTGGAAATAACCCTCCAGAGACCAGGTGGTAATATATCATGAAGAAGGAAGTGAAGCCATCTGGCACTGCAGACAGCTTGCATCCTATCTGAAAGGCTGTCAGAGCTGATGGAGGCCATGGCTGTGTAGTTTCTCTGTGGCAGAAGACCTTTTCCCTGACCTCAATGCAAAAGTTATTCTGCCAGGAATTTTCCATGGTACCATGAGGCTGTAGCTACATCCTGTTTTATGGAGACTGCAGCTGCGTCCTGTTATCCTTGACTAAGGACAAGCAAGCATCACCTCCCTACTATGCATCTGTATATAACTGATCAGAGTTGCCAGTAGCCACATGTAGCCAAGGAGATGAATCATTACCTCAAAGTGTAGAAGAAAAACCACACCCCCACCTTCTAGCCACCGTGGGTGGCTGTGGAGCCCATCAAGCTATCAGGGGCCTTGTAGTCTGCGCTGGCTGGAACGCTGCGAGACAGATGAATAAGTTACTGGCCAGATAAAGGACTTTTCTTTATTACCTGAGAATGGAGTCTTATGTGCATTTTGCAAATATGTGTTCAGTAAACTGACTCCTGTGTATTGCCCATGTGAAGAATTCACAAATGACTAACTTGGGTTCCACTTGTAATTCACGTTCTAACTCTCTCCTGCACTCCCTCTAACCTTATATAAGTGCATTCCCAACTCACCTGTTAGCTCAGGATTCCAAACTCTGGACCCGCATGCAATAAAGCTGCCTTCACTTCACGTTTGGTTTTTGTCGGTAAAGAGAGAGCTGTAACAAGAGTATAAAATGAGCTTCTCTAGACCCCCAGTCGCTCAGCTTTGGGTAACCAGCACCGGTGCTTGCAATAAAGTGCTATTTCCTCTACCTTTGCGTGCCTGGCTGTGAGTCTTCTCACCATCTGGAGGATTTGCCATAACTGCAGTTTTTCAAACTCTCCCAACTTCTCTTACTAAGGGAGCTAATGCAGAACACCCCAGAGCTCTCAGAACTGATCTGTTGTAGATGCCTCACTTTGACATGAAGAGTCTAGAAACAGTGGGGGATAGCCCCAGAGAAAAGGAGAAGCTTTGGAACTTTTTGTGGGGTTTCAGGTCGCTCAAAGAACCCATGACAGAGTTAGACCCAAGCAGAGATTTAATTAGAGGGTAAAGGAATGGAGGCCACCAAGGGAAGTCCAGACCCCACGGGTTCAGAGTTGCTCCAGGTATTAGACAGGTGCAGCAAGTAAGTAAGTTGGGGGTTTATTAGTGGGGAGCAGAGAGAGGGAATGCAGCCAGCCAAAGGAGGCTGAGACTCTGTTTCCTCACCAGCAGTCTGGGTTTTTAATGGAAAAACCCACATGGTGAAGAAGGGGGTTGGGGAGAGGGTCATCAGGCCAGGTTTCAGGTCCTGATTGAGCAAAGTGAAATTGTCCTTTGAAGTTATGGGTGGGCATCTTCAACATGAGCCATTCCTTTGTTCCTTTGTGCAGAGGGTCCGTCCTGGTCACGTACTACACGTGGGACACATCCTGCAGGTCAGACTCATCCATCGGCTTTCCTTATCGATCCAGGTGATCGCATTCCCTGGCCAGATGGTGCCAGGCACGACTTACTGCCCTGATATCCGAACTTTGATTCCTGGCCTAAGGCTTGCTCTTGTGGGGATCCTGACAATTTTTGGCCTTCTCTTCTTCAACGAAGTCATCTGCCGTACCCTGGACCTGGACCCTTCTTATCTAGAAATGGTCTTTTGTCCTTATTCTCTAAAAGAATGTTGTTTGGGAAGGTCTTAATCCAAAAGGTAATTTATCTGTACAGCATTCTGAGAAACCCCCTAGCCCCTGGTAATCCCTTCTCTCTCTGCCACACCCCAGATCCACTTTCCAGGACTCAACACAGAATATAAATTATGGGTCAGCCCCAGCTACCTCAGAAATGACCGCCATGGAAATTCTCCATATGTGCCTCCATATGTGCGGTATTACATTTGAGCTTTTCTCTACTAGTTACACCTAATGTTCATTTGTTCAGCTTGTGATGAAACTCAGAGAAATGAGGGAACTTTTTCTTTGACCCCCCCACAGTAGAAGCGTGTACAGAACAGCTAGAAGGGCAAAAGAAAAGAAACCCCAGACAGTACACCAAACAAAACCAGGTTACAGGATACAGGATACAGGAGACTGGAGCAAAAGCACAGTGGCTTCAAGGTCTGGAGTCACCGTTGTGTGAGGGGGGTCAGACAAGGACTTCTGAGGTCCCATCACCCACCTGAATGAGTAAATCTTGGTTCTTGTCTCAGCAAGTGAAAGACTTCAGAATGCCAGACAGAAGTAAAGACAAGGAGGACTTTAATAGGCAACAGGAAATTACATTTGGGAGGAGTCTGAATGGGTAGCTTCAGGGACTCCAAAATGGGGAGTTTGGAGCACCATGCTCTGTGGTGGGTTTTTATTCCTTCTTATCTCGGGCTCCTCTGGTTGGCTTTCAAGGACCCCCCTGGGGTGTTTCACAATACTTCAGGCAATTTTAAATTTCTCTTTCCACATTCCAGACTCCTGCAGTTTCTTCTGTCTTTGGCCTACATCATGGCGTGTGTGTGTGTGTGTGTGTGTGTGTGTGTGTGTGTGTGTGTGCGCTAATGTGGCCAAAAACCATTTTGTGGTTACTCATACTTGTCCTTTGTCTGCCTCAGCTCATGTCTACCTAATTGACTGCCTGAATGGCCCTAGGAGCTGGGAACTGTAGAGATGGCCATCAGTTACTCATCTGGAGAAGGCAGTCTGGAGGACTGGGGATAAATAAACATAGAACTTGGAGAGGCCTATGTTAGCCTGGCCCAGAAGGACAAAATGGCGGCCGTGCCTGGGAAAGGTGGCTGATGTCAGACCAAGGAACCGAAACAGAGACCCGGGCCAAGGCGGACATCCGCATGGCAACCCGGGTCTGGGTCAGTCACCAGTGAAAAGCCCACACCTGGAATCACAGGACCAATCTCCAATCGCCACACATAAAGCCCGCGAAACTTCTGCTTAAGAGCGCGCTTCCCTTCGCTCAGGCGCGACTTCCCCGCCCCGTGTTCTGCGGACCAGAGAACCTCGCCCGGGTGCACAAACCCCAATAAAGCCCTGGCTGTTCGGCTTTTTGTCTGATTGGCATTCTTTCCTCGACGGAGCCCAGAGAAAAAACTTTTCAGTCTACAGCTCCGATTTGCAGCTGAGTGTAAAGGGCCAGAAGAGAGTCTCAGCGCTGGGATGATCTGGGTCCACAGAGCGCTCCAAAAATCCAAGGGAAAAGACAGAGCCACCCAGAGGGGAAACTGCTGAGAACAAAATACCAGGACAGGAAGTCTATGTGTAAAGGTTGAAACAAGTTTAGATATTTGTGGGGAAGGTAACCAGAGGAAATAGCACTTTGCAGGTGCTAGGGAGTTGGTCACACTACAGGCTATCTTTTTTGATGCTTATGGAAGAAGTGAAGAGCCCTGGGACCATGAAGGATCAAAGAGAAAAGGCACTGGATACTTGTTAAAGGCATAAAACAGATTTTATTTAGATGAGTATAAACTGAGCTCCACTCCAACTGAGACAGAGGGACTCTGAGGACATGGAAAATTACAGAAGGGAGGTTAGTGAAAATGTTTTTGGCAAAGTGTGTTGGGACAAGAAATATTTTGTGATCTGGCCAGATTGAGTGTCTGAGCAATAATTCAGCATGGAGACTGGAATAACCTTTAGAGTCATGGCCTTCTATAGGCAGAAGCCAAGCTAAAGGGTAGACAAGTCTCTTAGTAGAGTTTGGGCAAGTTCTCTGGGCTGTGTGGGTACTCACCCACAGTTCACTGCTGTGAGTCCTCTGGCAGATGGCCCACCACCAGGTCCTGCATAGGGTGGCACAACATTTCCTGCTTAAATGGTAAACTTACCATGTCTATAACACACCCTTACACCATCATTGATTCTGATTCACTGGGGGCCATTTCCAACTCCGTAAGCAATATATAAGTGATAGACAATTTACTTGGGCTCCCCATATTCCTCCAAAAAAAGGTGATTTCATTTGTAATTCAACACTCCTTTATTCCACATAAATTTGTGCTTTTCTGACAATTTCTTTGACCTGGCTGGTTCCCATGTTGATTCATAAATAGAATAAAAAATTGAACATGTACTTGATAGAGGGAAGGTTCAGAATGGGATGCTGCCTGAGTCTCACCAGATAGGCCCTTTCCAGAGCACTAGAGGCCCAAGAGGTCAGAGCTTACCTCTAACTCTCTGGAAAGATTCCAGTAATCACCAACTTACTGTTTTTCCCAAGACAACAGGGAGCCTGGGACCACCGGAATACCAGAGGCCACTTCACTGACAAGGAGAACTTCCTGAAAAAAATCCCCTTACTTCTGCTTTTGAACTTCCTTGTGAGTTCTATTATCTTGCTAAATAAAGACACTAAGAAAGGGGGTCCTCCCAGAATCCCCTCCCAAGAGTACAAATCCAACAAGCCTCCAGTCTGCAGTGCAGGCTTTCCTGCCTAGGAGACTTTATCTCCTGCTTTGCTTTCTATCTCCTCCATTTTCTCTGATAAACTTAGAAAACTGCACTCTAATGCTCAAGAATTCATTCATTCACTGCTGGAACCCAGACCCCTCATATTATACTCATAGCTTTTTCTGAAAATTAGCTTTTAGCAACAGAAACTTCCTCCAGAAGATAACAGAAACCCTGATCACTTAAATATATGTAAACAGGAAAAGACTGTGATCACAGACATTTTTAAAGATAATTATCAGGCTAATATATCATGAAGAAGAGTTATACATTAATATATAGCTCCAGGTGAACACAACCTAAAATATTTTTACAATTACAAGTTACTAAGTATATTTTAGAAACATAAAATTTATTGCTAAGAATTTCTTAAGTAATTCCTTTCTGACCAGGAAGGTCCAGAGTGACATTTGAAATGAAACAATTTAACTAAAACCAGTCTTATCAAAAATTTCCCAACCCAGATGAACTTAAAAGAAACATCCAGAGTAGTCTGTTATATGCTGAATTTAGTAACACATAAAGGAGTCTTTCATGAGTCAACAACAAATGGACAAATTTTAGCATCACTTTACCACAAATGCAGAGACAAATAGAGAAATCACATTTTTTATTTAAAATTCTATTCACATGCCAGGCAAATTATATATAGCTACCTTTAAATAGCTATTACTTATGAGATCAATCTTGTAATGACAGCCCTAGGATCAACTGATATATTTTTTTTTCAGCTTAACATATTTTATGCTTGCCAAGAAGTTAGATGGAAAGCTCAAGATGTGTGTGTGTGTGTGTGTGTGTGTGTGTGTGTGTATGTGTGTGTTTCCAATATAGAGGCAAAAACTACCTTTATTAAAAATGTGCACAGTGCCAGATTTTATCTTCCTAAGAAAATTTTGATGAGCGTGGAGACCAAGTCTCAAGAGTAAAATCATGAGATCAAAATAACTGTTTAAAAGGAAAGGCTGTTAAAAACATTATAACAAAGACATGAATTTGTCAAAGAAATTCCATCTTTTACTTAAAATCTGTTTCTTTGAATAAAAATGAGCTGTTCACATTCGAGAAGCTAGTTTTCCATTCCTTCCAAGTTTTTCACAGGCTGGACAATGAACTAATTAACGTTAGGAGAAAAACTGGTAAAAAGGTATTTTAGTGGGAAATCTTGAGGAACAGAGTGGGTGTTCCTGTGTCTCTAGCTTGTAATGGAAGGTGATTGTGGGCTCTTGCTAGGTCTGTGGCATAACCTGAGATTCTTGTGCATCTCTACAAGAACCGACTGCACCTGGGCTCGAGCCAGGAACTGAGAGTTACCATGCCAGAGTCTCCACTTCCCCTCTGCCTTCCCTGGTATAGAGGGTGCCTGTCAATAGACCTACAAGGTCTATTGTAGTGTACTACAGGACCAAGGCATTCCTCCATTGGATGTCTCCAGACTAAGGGTCTTTCCCTAAGCTTTTGGCCTCAGGGCCCCAAGAGTATTCAGATGCTTTTTTTCTCCCCACTTACCCTCTGCCTGTGCAGAAGATGCTGATAGGACCTAATCAGTCACAACTACAGTATTTGGAGAGAAGGGAGCCCACAAGGGAATGTTGAGTTAAGATTTTGAAGAGATGGGCAGGATCCAAGCGTCCAGGGGAAGCAGAGGGACTGAATGAGTAGTTGGTGGTCACCATATCTGCTGTCAAAAGAGAGCAGACAGGGCAGGAGGAAGAGCATAGGGACAATTTGGCAACAGTAAATGGCAGTGTCTGGATTCCACATCTTCGAACAGAGAGGAAGGAGTAGAAAAGGGATAGAAGTCTCCTAGATGGAGAAGACTGAGGGATCAGATACCTGAGGTAAGAACAAAGGCATGGTAATATGTTTAGAAAACAGCAAGGTCAGAGTTGGAGCTGGAAGAGCATCAAGGAACTTCAGACTCAGGCCACCTGGCAAAGGCTGCTGTGTGAAAACATTGGGACCGTGTGTCTCTGACTGTTTGCCCACCAAAATAAGATATAGTTATTTTGTTAGAGAGCAAAGGTTGTATAAGGAATCCAATGTAGCTATAAACTTGCTTATCTAAACTGCTTGAAGCAATGCTGTGTATGAACCCAATAAATAAGTAGAGACTATGATGGTCAGGGCCTTCAGTCCAAGAGTAGACAGGCTGTTGGTCCCCCGACCCCAGCTTTCCTAACTTCTTATATTCTGTCTTGAGTTTCTCATTCTCCTGAAGCGCCTCTCCTCACTACCCCTGCTCCCAGGATCGAATTCCTGGAGTAAGAGAAAAGGTCCTGGGGGAGAGAAGTAGGAGAAATGGAGTGAAGAAGGTGTTGAGAAATCTGAGAAAGAGTCAAAAGCCCTCCTCATAGGATGAAGGAGAGTCTGTGAAGGGAATAGGACCCCTTAAAAGAGTTCAGGGAAAAGTAAAAGAACACCAAATACAGGGACAATGAGAAATCTCTACAAAGCAGAGGAGTACAGGGAGAGAATAGGGTCCAACGATATGGCTAAAAGTCTCTTGGACTTTCCCATTTTGCAAGATGGCGGATGAAAAAGCTGAGAAGCTAACCGCTAAAGAGGAAAAACCTGAAACCAAGAAGCCTGATGCTGCTGGCAAGGTGAAGAAGGCCGAACCTAAGGGCAGAACACCTAAGAAGGGGAAGCCCACTGGAAACCTGTCCTGATCTCAGGAATTCGCAGGTATTCCTGATCTGCTAGGTGTTCCAGAAAGACCAGGACAAGAGGAAATATTCAACTGCTGGATCCAGGGTCAAAAAGAAAAAGGAGAAGGTTCTTGCTACTATCACAAAACCGGTTGGTGGTGACGAAAATGGTGGTACCCAAGTGGTTAAACTTCACAAAATGCCTGGATACCATCCGACTGAGGATGCGCCTTGAAAGCTGTTGAGCCAGGGCAGAAAACCCTCAGTCTGTATGTGAGGAAACTGCCGGCTGGCATCTCTCCTGGGACCATTCTGATCATCCTCACTGGAGCCACAGAGGGAAGACGGTGGTTTTCCTGAAACAGCTGGGCAGTGGCTTGCTACTCATGACTGGACCTCTGCCTCTCAGTCAAGTCCCTCTGCGCAGATCACACCAGACATCTGTCATCGCCACCTCTACCAAAATTGATATCAGTGGTGTGAAAATCCCCAAACATCTCACTGACACTTACTTCAAGAGGCAGCAGCTGGGGAAGCCCAGGCATCAGGAAGGTGAGATCTTCCACCCAGAGAAAGAAAAATAGGAGATTACCGAGCAGCGCATGGTTGATCAGAAAGCTGCGGACTGGCAAATTCTGCCAAAAGTCAAAGCTGTTCTTCAGCTCCCAGGCTACTTCCACCCTGTTTGCTCTCATGAATGGAATTTATCCTTACAAACTGGTGTTCTAAATTTCTTATAAAGAACCTAATTAAATATCTGATTCGTTTTAAAAAAGTCTCCTGGAAAAGGGTGGGGGAAATGGACTTCAAATAAGGAGGTAAAGCTATTATCTAAGATAAGAAGATAATTTAAGGGGTTTACCTTGATGTCAGTCCCAGCCTAGTCCCCATAATGATGTTCCCATACCAGCTGTGGGTGATGGTTCCTTGGGTTCTCCCCAGTACATCTGGGGACCACTCTAGAAATGGTAGTCCTTCTCAGATCAGCCTTCCTCGGTGATCAATGGGTGGGACAGGACCTCCCTACAGGGATCACAGATCAGAGTGAGTCCCTGCTCCCTGAGTTATCCCAATGTGAAGTTGGGACCTTGGTCTCACAAATTCGAAGTCGTGGACCCCAGGCAAGTTCCTCACTCAGAGAAGAAGGAGAGGGGTTCCCAAGAGGGTGCCCCGCAAGGCTTTGAGGTTCAGGGTTTTTAAGGGCTGGTTGTAGGGAATGGTCGTTTGGGTTTTTGCTTTTTGTTGGGGTTTTTTGCCAAACAGGGAAGCGTCACTAGCTCGGCAACCCTGAGGTGGTTTCTGCATTCTTTCTCCTTGCCGGGCTTGCAGCTATGCCTGTGGTAATTCTTGGAACAAAACATTTCAATGGTCAGTCCTGTTATCCGGGCTCATCCTTAATAATCTGCCTGTTAATTTCTAACCAACTGCCTGTCTCACAAGCAGAGGTAAATGGTAATGTAATATTTCAAAATGACCTAGGAAACAATTTTTTAAAGGATCACAATTAAGAAAGAATAACATAAAATGAAAAAGAAAGAATGCAACAGTGAATAGAAATCCTAGAAAAGTACTATTAGATAAATAGAGTGAAAGAAAAAAAAAGGGAAAAGAAATGGGACAAAAATGAAGATATTAAAAATAAGAGTTGAGAAAATGTGATAAATGTAGAAGATAGATTAGAATATCCAAATATGTGTACTAGTTCCCAAGGGGGAAGGGTAAATGTAGCATAGGAAAATAAATAGTAAAAGCTATAATTGAATAAATTTTGGGGGAGGGAACATTTATATAACCTGGGGAAAAGCCAACCCCAAATAGTCAAAACCAAGACTTATTTTAATGAAATTTTAAAAGCAAAAATATGTTGACTATGCAGACAAAATGAACAAATAACTTAAAAGGAAAGAAAATTAACTTAGCATCACATCTGTCATCACAAACACTCTATATTAGAATTCTAAAGATTAACATATTTAGTTCAAGGAAAGAAAGTGAGCGTTAAGAATTTTATACCCAGTCAAATAAATCAAGTGAAAAGATTGCAAGAACAAACTGTTTTGAGCACCAAGCTTTCAGACAATGAGACCATGATGACGATTGATCATAAGGGCTGGTGGGCAGCTCTGTATGTTCAGTAACAGAAATAAGACTAAGTGTAGGTGAGAAGAGTAATAAACTGATGTATATTGTTACACATTCTGAAAATTAGATGTAAATTTCAAAGTTTGGAGAAAGAAGGGATGCTATGTGAAAAGCAGAATAATCTTATTGATTGCCTACTTGGAATTAACTGGAGATAAAAATACTTCACTTTAAAATATATGAGATTTTTTTTAAATATAGCTGAGGAAGACAGAGAGGAAGATGAAAAAGTTTTCTAATTTCAATATTTCTCATAGTAGGATGTCAATAAACATTAACTGGTAAAAAAAGGGAATATGAATATTAGGCAATGCTAGTAACATAAAGATTACCATTAGAATGAAAACACAAGACTTTCTAAATACCAATATAAATAGACAGGGTTGGAAGATAGACTTCCCTGAACATATGGTATTTTATAGATTTTATTTTGTAAAATAAGTAATGTAGATTTTACATAATTTTAAAAAACAGCATAAAGAAAAATATTTTTTTTCTTCTTAAAGGCAAGTAGCAGGAAGGAAGGAAGGCAAGTAGGCAGGCAGGCAGGAAGAGAAAGGAAGAAGAAGCATCTTCATTTTATTTATTTATTTTTATTTAGTTGTTCACACTGACCATTTCTCCCTGACCTGGGACTTGAACCCAGGGGTATATGACTTGTTGCTTCAGAGGCATTGACCCAACCATTGCTCCATCAAGGCATGCCAGAAAATATATTTCTAAAAGAAAAAGCAAATAGGAAGGAAGTTAGGGGCATAACTACATACAAAAGAATGATTTGTAATTACTTCTTAAAAGTATCAAAGAAATAGATATGTTAAACTGCATTCAATAGTCACATATTTATTTAAAAAGATGAGCATTCCATTAAGATAGTGTTGTTATATATTACATCATATATGCACATGTAATTATAACTTATGTATATATAGTAGGATAAACAAATAAATAATATTAATTTCATTAGAAACCAAGGCAACTAGCATACTAGAAATTTTCCAGTGGAATTGAAACTAGCTCAATGAACCAGGTAGCAATGAGCACCCTCAGCACTCAGACAGTGGTCTCTAAAATCCATTTCCGTCTCAAAGAAACCAATGCTCCTCAGAGAAACAAATGTTTGAAGGTCTGAGGAATGAAATTCTAAGAGAAATCAGGGACATCTTGTCATGATTAAAAGCAAGAATTTACCACACTATTGGGAATAAGACAATAAACACAGAAGCCATTTGAAGAGGTGCTCACTGTACAAAGTAAGATGACTTTGAGCATCTAGAAGAATATCCACTAAACTGAATTGAGAAATCACTCAAATTCAAATGCACAATGTCTGCAAATTCAAAATGGCACAAACGCACCCCCGCAGCCTTCCGCCATGGCTCAGGCAGCTAAGACTGAGGCAGAGCTAAGGTCAGGAAAGTCATGGGTCCACGTTCAAGAAACATAGACAGGAGGGAAGTGGGGCGAAAGGAAAAAAAAAAAAAAGACACAAGAAGAAATCTGTTTCCTTTGGAAGTTGCTAGGCACCAACTCATTATGCTGAAGATTGATGATTCCAGACTAAGAATCAAGCCTTTATCTTGCCTTCTCTGTGTGACTTGGGTTTCAGGAAATCTACATAGTTGACAAGGAAAAGTTCTTCTTGATAGAGAATAATAACTAAGGGGTGACAGTTTATGAAAATCACCACCTTGCAACCCCTAATGAAAAAATCCACCCATACCAGTGCTTTCCAAACTCCTTTTGATATCATTCCCATAAGGATGCTTTTTAAGATTTTCTCCTTCCCTAATCACACCTCTCCCATGAAATCTCCTTTTCTTTTTTTTTTTTTTTAAGAGAGGAAGGGAGGGAGAAGAGGACTAGTATTTTAAAGAAGGAAGGGAGGGAGAGAGGGAAGGAAGGAAGAAAGGAAGAAATGAAGGAAGGGAGGGAGGGAAGGAGGGAGGAGAGGACTAGCATTTTAGAGGGAGGGAGAGAGGGAAGGAAGGGAGGAAGGAAGGAAGAAAGGAAGGGGGGAGGGAGGGGGAGAGGATCTTTATGTATTTACTTTGGTTTTCTGCCCCAGTCCTGCATTACAACTTGGGTGCTTGGGCTTCACATGGTCCACACGCCAGCATCTCAGCTGCCTGAGTCACAAGGGCATGCCCTCTTGCGTGAAATCTTAATAACGCAGATGCTTTATACATCTGTTATATTCTGTATGGACACCTATGCTTTGTACCTTTGAAGAACAAAATGCTTTTATACATATATATTTATTGCAGTAATTATTCTACACATTAAAATAACCTCCTATGTATAGGTTCTCCATTCCTTAGATATATGTCAACAGACCCTGCCTGCCACCACACCACCAAGTGTTCTTCCCCATTGTCCTGTGGGCTCCACCACCATTTGCCCCCGCCCGCCCCATTCTTAGAACCTCAGTTCTGTTGCAAATGTTTCAGGGTTTGTTTTGTTTCATTTGAAGAACAAGATGCCTTTATACTCCTAGACTCTCAAGAACTCATTTTCGCCTCTTTTGAAGGTTTTGTCGCCCGAGTGGAACATACAGAATGTTGAGAATGACCATCAATGGACTGACGGCGAACTTTGTCTTGGTGAGATCTACTGACACCATCTTAACTCACGAATTATTTTTAAAATGTGAAACAGGAAACAACATGGCCTCTTGAGCTAAGGCAGGAGACGTAAGCAGCACCGCTGATGGGTGATACGACAAAAAAGGAATGAATTTTAATCTAACCAGGTCTCTAGCGCCAATCAATTTTGAGGATATGGAAGACAGATCAGGATATTAAATAGGGGGCAATCAGTTAAACCCAGACAATGCAAAGTTCTACAGGCCAAATGACTCCATTTCCTCCATAAATGGGAGAACAAAGAGGGGGAGAAAGGACATATACAGAGCAAAAGAAATGTAGGAAACATGCTATCAACCAAAGGCAGGGTGTAAGTCTTCCTGGCATTGTTTGGATATTAGATACTAGTTAGAAATTATCATTACTTCTGTTGATTAACATAAAGGCCTGTGGTTATCATTTTGAAAAGCCTTCATTTCTTAGAAAGTCATACTGTTACATTTGTGGGTGGAATTGTACGCTCCCTTGAATTTGATTTAAATGACTCCATCTGCCCCCCCCCACACCCCCTTTAAAAACACATTTGGGATGGATATTGAAGAAGCAAGAAAAACAGAATATGAATCATCACTGAATCTGGATGTTGGCAAGGGGGCACCCTTATATTATCTTCATCTCTATTCTGAAGTTTTTCATAATAAAATGGATTTTTGAAAATTATTTGCTTAACCAAAACATTTAAAGATAAATACAGATAAAGCCGTTAATTCATGCATCACAGGGATTAGGGGCCTGAATTTCTAAATATTCCAGTTTTTCAGAGAAGCTTGAAATTGGGTTTTTGTGTGAATTCGTCCAATGTTTTAAGTGTTAGCAGCAAATTCTGCCTTTTTTTAGATCCCAGGAAGGCCTCGCTATGGATCCAGCGTAACTGTAAGCCCCCGCTGGGGCCTCAGTTAAAAATGCTCACCTCCATTGCTCTGATTAAAAGCAGTTCTTTCTGTGCTGGGATTAACTGCTTTCAGTTTTGAAAACTTGTGGGTCTTTTGGAAATGCCATTTTACTTTCCCAAGGATGCCTGAAATAATTGATTTGGGAAATAGATTTCTGGGTCCCAACTTCTCACTGTGTCTGAAAGCACTAATACTGCTTGGGCCTCTTTGTCCTCAATGTCCCTGTGATGGCAGCACCAGCCCGGGCCTCCTTGGTTCCCCTCTCCTTCCTTGGAATGTGGGGGGAAAAAAGCCTGCTCACTGCTTCCAGCAGCCATGAAGCAAAGCCATAAAAACATCCTGCCACCTTAGCTTGCTGGAATGTTGCCAGCAGACAAAGAAATTCCCGCTCTTGAAACCCCCTCCCCTAATTTGCATCCCTCTCTTCCCCACTGCTCTAACCTATATAAGTGTGCCCTAACCAGAAGCTTGTGCTCAGCCTTTGTGGGGCAAGGATCCCTGCTGAGCCTGTGCTTAATAAATCTGCCTAAAATACTTCCAAAAGAGTACCCGCTTGGTTTATCCCAGGGAGCCGTAACAGGAATGCCCTTCTGACAGTGCTGTCCTCATCCTCTTCCTCCCCGGCCCCACCACCCACACAGGACTGGGAGTATCTCCTCACCCTCGCATGTCCCCACAGCAGGCCCCCATGCTGCTATCACCATGCCAATGACTCCTAAACGACCCTCTCTACTGATTTTCCAGGACACCTCAATGACATCTCAAGGTCACTGCGTCCCTTCCAGGAGCTTCATCTTTATTTCCCTGTAACTCCTGTCTCCCGAAGTCACTGTGAACAGAGCCACCATGCTCAAAAATGATAAACTAGAATATCAAGTTGCTGTATGATCTCAAACTTGAGTCTAGATTCTTTCTTTCCTTTAACAAATATTTATAGTGTGCTAGGTGCTGGGGACACAAGACACAAGACAAAGTCTCTGCTCTGTGGTAATAATATACAGAGAAATCCATGACATGGTGACCGAGAGTGACAGGATCGACACAGGGAAGGTCATCTGAGGAGATGACATGGAAGCAGAGGCAGGATGTTATGCAGAGCGAGACATCTGGGGAAGACAATTATAGGTGACGAGAACAGCATGTGCAAAGGCCCTGAGGCAGGCAGTCTTGGCAGATTCCAAGAATAACTGGGCCAGTATGGCTGGGAAGGAACAAGCGAGAGGCTAGAGGTTAAGAGAAGGAGTCAGAGAAGTAGCAAGGGGCCATGCAGGGTCCTACAGGGTCATGGAAAGGGCTATGAGTTTAGCTCTTGTGCAATGGAAAGTCCTCGGAAGAGCTCAAATAAAGGAATGATAATATCTCACTGCCTTTTGTGACATCTCTCTGCTTCCTGGTTGGAAAATACACTGTAGAAGGGGAAGAATCGCAGCGAGGAGACCGGTGAACTTGTGTTTCCCTGAACCCCGATGTTCAGAGACCGCTTACTCTCGTGGACTGTTGATTGTACTCGTTTGTTATCATTTGGAAGTCATTGTCAGTGTCCTCTGGAGCCCCTGGGGGACCAGCTTAGAACTGGAAACTCACACAAGACTTTGGGGCTCCTGTTTGTATGTGGTCCACGGATCCTCATGACACCAGGTTCACAGTCACAAGCTAAAGAGGTGAGAAGCCGAGCTCTTGCTAGAGGAGGGTTCTCGCATAGGATAACCCCAAACCGCCAAGACGTCTGGAGGAGGCAGTGGTGGCGGCTCCGGGGGCCACACTCCCTGCTCCAGCTCAGGCCCTGGCCCCACCATGGTGATAAGCGCCGAGCTGCTGGTGCCCCCAGCCGCCCTCCTGACCATGACCTCAGGCTACCTCTTCGGCATCCGCCAGCACGCGAGGAGTGCTTCTCTGAGCGGATCACCAAGATGGGCCTCATCTGTGAGGTGACCAAGGGCAGCTTCCTGCACATTGACATGGAGATGACGGGGCCTGATAATAAAGGAATTTATAAAGGAACCCAGGAGTCCCGTGGGAAATGCACGTTTGTTGCTCACAGGAAGATGGATGCATTTAAGCTGTGTTTTAGCAACAGATCCTCCACCCTGACTCTGAAGATAGTGATCTTCACCACTGCTATGGGGAGGCCCCCAAAAGACAGGACACAGAAACAGAAGCTCAGCAGAAGCTGGAAGAACCGAGCTAGCGGGGGCGATGGCAGGTGTCAAGCATGAACAGGGGCTCACGGACGGGCATACAGCGGCATCACAGAACAGACAGCAGAGTGATCCTTCAGATTTCTCTGGAGCGCCTGTCCTCGTGGCCGTGACAGTGGAATAGATTTACTACCTGTAGAGATGCTGCGAAGTTCAAAGAGTTGTTTAACAAGCCTTTCCTTGATGATCCCAAACTAGGGATTCATGATGGACCAAACATCTTAGTCAAAATAATGTGATTTGTCTCTAGGTTGGAATTTTCACAACTGTACATTCGCAGCTGATGTTTCTTTGTGAGTAACAGATATTGGAAGAAAACACCCTTTCCTGAAAGTGATAGTGAAAATTTGACAATCGTTTAGTATGATTTTTTTTTTTTTTTTTTTTAAGGAAAGGTACAGGCCAGGAATGAAGGCGGGCAGAGGCAGGCAGGGAGGAGCACTTTTATTTCTTATTTTTATTTCAGTTGTTCCTCTTGGTTGTTCACTCTGGCCCCACAATGTGAAGGGACAGGAACCCGAGTCCTAAGGATGCGGGTGGACTGCGCTCTTGGTGGAAGGCGGCTGATGAAGCCACTGCTCCACCAGGGCACGTAGGTCTAATTTCTTATTGGGATTCTGCCTCCATAATACAGGTCCGTGCAGAATTCCAATACTGTATATGAAATCTAGGCTTGGAGTCTTTACGACATCTTCACTGGCTTCTGTTTTCATCATCAAAGCAGTTTGATCAGGATAACTGCATTCTTTGGGTCCCTTATCCTTTAGCTGAGGTCATTAACGATTCATTTTGTTGAGCTCTTAGGAGAAGCCACATTCTGAATCTTCACATTTTCTACCCAGCCTAATGGCCAAGCAATTTTGCTTATAGCTTAGTATTTTATACTTTGTCTGTTTTGTTTTTGCTTTAAAGATAAACTTAACCTAACAATATTTACCCCAACATTTTTACTTTGAACCTTAGGACTCAATTACCTCCTTTTTTTTTATTTAAGGAAAGGTGCAGGCAGGAATGAAGGTGAGCAGACAGGCAGCAAGAGAGACAAGGAAGAAGCACTTGATTTTTATTTAGTTGTTCCCAGAGTCCTTGGGATGTATGCAGACTGCGTTGCTTTGGAGGCAACTAACCTAACCTCTGCTCCACCAGGGCACACCATCAATCACCTCCTCTTAAATCAATGACCCAAGCAGTTAAATGTTTTTTTTTTTGGTTTCTGCCTAACTTGATTAAGAAGTCTTTATTAAAACCAATTCTTGGCACCCCCTGGTGGAGAAGGGGTTGGGCTCAGGCCAAATACATCCTAAGGTCCCAGGTTCACATCCTGCGACTGGTGGTAACAACCAGGGTCAGTGACTACATGAAATAAATAGAAAGTTTCTTTCTCTTCTCTCCTCCTTCCTGCCTGTTTCTGCTACCCTTCATTCCTGTCTGCACTTTTCCTTTAAAAACAAGGTAACTCTTTGGGTGTTTCAACAAATGGCAGTTCTTTTTCTTTCTTTGATGGTACATCCATTTTCTCCATTCTTGGCCCACAGGAGGTATGCATTCCCATACTGGAAAACTCTGAATTTTGGATGCCGAAGGGTTCAAGTATCTTGGATTCAATTGCAGTGATATACAGCCACTATTTCATTTTCGATCACTAGTATTTGCGCCACTGGTTCAGTTAGGGTACTGAATAGCACTGTGTCTGTACAAGGGATTTTCTTTTTCTTTTTGGGGGGTCTTTCTTTTTTGGCAAATGTGAATTTGATTTGTATGAAGCAAAATGACATTCTCTTGGTCTCTGACGATGGGTTTAAAGTGAAAGGCACATCTAGTTGTGGTATGGGGAGCATCCAGGGTTGTGTTGTGACCGATAAATATGAGTTACGAGAACATTTTAGTTTTTTGATTTTTGCAAGGGGAAAGTTTGTTACAGGTTTTCAGGATGAACAGTTTTTCAACCTTGGGTAAAGTAGTTGTAACAGCTTAAGGTGATTGTTTTACCTTAGCTGTTACATGCTTCTGTGTGTGTGTGTGTGTGTGTGTGTGTGTGTGTGTGTGTGTGTGTAAGAGAGAGAGATAGAGAGAGAGAGAGAGAGTGAGAGAGAGAGAGAGAGAGATCTCAAAATTGAATGAAAGGATGTATGTTTAAAAGTGGTTGATATCTATTCTTCCCCAGGTTCAGTAAATAAACAATTCAGGAAGGAAGGGAGGGAGGGAGGGAGGGAAAAAGAAAGAAAACTATCAACCGTGTAGTGGAAGGTTAGAAATTTTTTTGCAAAGTCCAGATAGTAAATATTTAGGTTTTCAGGGCAATTCAGTCTCTGCTATAACTACTCGCTTCTGCCATTTAGAGAGAAGACAGTCGTGGATGCTATATAAAGGAATAGGCATGGCTGGGTTCTAAGAAAACTCTACAAACAATAGGTATTATATTGGATTTGGATCATATGCTATAGTTTACAGACCCCCTGGGAGAACAACTCACTAAATTGTGGTTCATTCAGACAATGGAATAATATTGAACAACAAACAAGTTACACAAGAATGAGTATGAATCTTAATTTTTTTTTTTTTAAATAGGAAGGAAGCAGGCAGGAGGCAGAAAGGAAGCGAGAGGAGGAAGACCGTTTTATCTATTTTGTTGCTCATTTTAGTTATATCCGTCCAGTCCTGGGCCTCAAACCCAGATCCTTGGGCTGTATGTGGACTGCGCCCCAGGCCCAGGCTTAACACCTGAGACACCAGGACATGGCAAACATATCAGTCACATACTTCCCAAGGACCTGGGGTCAGGGAGAACAACCAAAATGAACAACTAAATAATTTAAATAAATGCTCCCTCCTTCTCTCTCTTCCTGCCTGCCTGCTCGCCTTCATTCCTGCCTGCACCTTTCCTTTCAAAAAAATATTTATTTGTGAGCTAAATAAGCCAGATATCAGAAGACTTGGATTCTATCTACAGAAAACTCCAAATCAGACAAAATTAAACTAAAGTGTTTAGGGATGCGTGACCAGGTAACCACTAGGAAGAATATTCATAAGTGATTACCTGACATTAGAACAATGCTTATCAGGAGTAGGGCTGGATGAAGGATCCATATGTGTGGCTTACACTTTACTGAATGTGTTTTTTTCACCACAAAATTTTCGTATATGAGAACTTCTCATACTTATTCTCACAGCCCAGTGAAAGGTGTTGCAGATGCAGACACCCCTGGAGAGGGTACCAGCAGAGAGATTTCTGAGTATGAAGGATTAGGAGGGAAATGGTCACTTTCTGCCTAAGAAACTTGTCGGGGTGGGTAGGCAGGTGTCATTTGCACTATGCAAGGAGGGAGGGAAGACAGCTTCAATCTTGGGAGACACATCTTAATTTACAAGAGAAAGCTCAGTTGAGCCCTGGTGGAGCAGCAGTTGGGTCAGTTGCCTCTGAAGGGGCACAGGCCACATACCCCTGGGTTGGAGTCCCAGGTGGGAAGGGGAAGAGGGAGGGGAACAACCAGTGTGAACAAGTAAATAAAAATAAAATGCCTCCTCCTCGCTCTTCCTGCTTGCCTGCCTACTCGCCTTCACTCAAGCCTGCACGTTTCCTTTAAAAACAGAAAATGAAAGAGAGAGAAACCTCAGCTTTAAAGCAGAAACCAACTGTCAAGCATGGCAAGTGAAATCAAGTGTCTGCCCAGAAATGGAAAGAGAAGTAGCATCTCCACTGCCTGTCTTCTTGTTTCAGCCTCTCTGGATTCTCTTAGCACTGAACTGAGGTGACAGGTTTCCAAGGTCTGGTTCCCCGATGACACAGCTCCAGGCTTCCCGGCCCTGCGGTGGTTCCCAGCAAACGCCCACATGAGCACTGGGCACGTGCGTTTGTGCACACAGGAGCGTCTGCAGCGGGCCTGAAAGATCGCTAACACAAGAGTGTCCAAGTTATTTTGAAAAGCACCTTGGCCACACGAATGGAAAACCTGTCTCAACTCTCGTCCCAACCTTTTCCATTCAAGATCGGGCAACTTGTGATGGTATCTGAAGTAAGAAATTACTTTTTTTTTTTAACAGAACTTTTTTCCTCCCTCTATCATCAGCACCAGTGAAACTCGGGAAGTGACTGCGTGTTCCAAAATAGAAAATGATGAAGTAAATCAATTCCAGACATGCGATGAAATGCAGTACGGTCATTAAAATCCTATTTAGGGAGAGCTGGTAATAACGGGGCAGGGACCAGGAGATAAAATTGAAATTTCGGGATGATTACAACAGCAACGACAACGAAACCTTCTCCTCAGGACAATGTGATGGAAGAGAATCCAATAAAATGGTTAAGATTTATCTTCAGAGGATGGGTAAAGAATATGGATTTTTTTCCCCCTAATTTTCTAGAAGGAATTTTTTTCCCAATTATCAAAATCAATCTGATTATTTAAAAAATTATAGGAAAAGGGTGAATACAAATATGTGTCAGGAAGGAGAACATTGGGAAGTTTGTTGTCTTGGGACAGGAGGGTCAAAAGGGAAACTGAGGCAAGGAGAGGAAGCCATTTGTTGATGCTTTTCTGGTTTACATATCTCAATGTTAAACAGCGAATGGGTGCCAAAACTGGGGTTCGTGTGTAATTCTGTTGAATCCAAGTCTGTGTTCCTCCCCACTCACTACCTCTTCCCAAATCATCACATCATCAACATCATCATTCTCACTATCACCACCATCATCATCATCATCGCCATCCATCTCCTCTAGTCATAGACAATTTTGGCCACAATTTAACATTTCTGAAATCAGGGTAGTTCCTACACCTCATATGGCAGCTTTTGTTTTTCAAAACTTATTAAACTAATTTATAATCCATTTGACTTATACCTGGCCAATCAGAATATACTATTCCCTTAGTCATGGTAATTGGAGCAGAGATAGGCATGTGATTTAGTTAGAACCAATGACATGCCCTTAGACCCTTCCAGTGAATTCAACAAATACTCTTCTGCACTTTTCTCCTAGAGAGGAATGAGAGAAAAGGTGAGAAGGTTGAAGCTGCTGCAGCCATTTTGTGACATGAGGCCTGGTACTCAAGTCATCACTGAGGAAGCAGTCAAGAAATGGGAGAGAAAGAAAGGGGGTCTTAAATTAGGTCACGCCAAACAGCAATCAGACTGCACCAGTGCTGGGTTAGGTAAGATATTCTCTACTGAAAATTTTTCAACAAGACTCCAGTGTCTGGTAATAATGTCCAAATTCCATAGTTGGCATTCAGTGCCTCCTTGATCTGATGCTCACCTATAATTTCAGCTTTCAGGAACTTCACATCTTCCTGGAACCAGCAGCTTTGTATGACTCACCCTTCTGCAACAAAACAGCACCTTTCCTTCTTAGAAGCTTTTATGTCTGCTACGCATGCAGCCTCCAGTTGCATTCTTCCCTCATCTTCATAGGGACAAAACTTCATGAGTCTTGATGATCAAAGACAGTGAGCTCCCATCACTAGGGTAACAGAGGAAGCAGGCACACCCTGATGGCCTAGCCAGATGCAGTTCACATACATCCTAAGAACCCGGTTCAAGACCACAGACCAGGGGAAACAGCCAAGAGGAACAACTAAATAAAGTAAATAAATGTTTCTTCTTTCTCTCTCTTCTTGTCTGCCTGCTCACCTTCATTCCTGTCGACACCTTTCCTTAAAAAACAAAGACCTTCAGAGGGGATATTACAGAGAGAAGTTGAGACATCCTAACATTCTAGGTTCAGAATTTCTCTGACATGGAGGGTCAATGGCCCAGGGTGATTGTCAGAATGGAGAGTCACAGATCTAAACTTCACCCCAGACCCACAGAAACAGAATCTCTGGAAAACGTCAGTTCCTTTTTTTAATGTTGCAATCTCACGAAGTCAAAGTCTGAATGTTTATCAAAATCTCAGCTTCCCTCTTCACTATTTCTTCCTCTGGTGGAAATTCCTGACCATCTTTTTTCCACAATGGACTCTGGTCCTTGGAAATTGTTTCTACGGTGCTACTTGGGATGCAAGTGGAAGGCTTGTTGTAAGAGTCTTTCTCAGCTGGAACTCACTTGCCTTGTTTTTCCCCTGAAATATTGCAAGTGTGTTCACATACACACTCAGTACCATAATGTGCTCAGTGTTTCTCCAGAATGGAGTGTATCAATCTGCTTAACATACATCTAGCCTCCCAACTTTTCCCAGTCCTGTTCCCTCAGCCATGAATGCCACTTACTTCTGTATTATTCTAACACATTTAGTGAACATCTATACTCTGCCAGCTCCCTGCTGGGTGCTGAAGCGATTACTAAATTATCGTCAAGTTATCGATGACCAATATTTTCCCCCAGGGGCTTATCATTTATGCAATTTATTGCTATAATCAAAATCTAGTGGAAAAAGGACAGAGAGCAGGCACATATTTACTTTGTATAATTTTACAAAAATTGTTCACTCATAATTGCAATTCGTAGAGAGTCGAGATAAATTCATGATAAGAAACTGAGGGAATTCTCTGAGTCTAAGGGAAGTGAATTCTATCAAATATATGAGTGAACCTAGAAGAAAATATTTTGTCTAGTCAAGGCCTGCAACCTACATCTACATCTTGAGTGTATTTATCTTTGAGACGCTTTGACATATGAAAACAAATTTACAGGTTACCAGAGTAGCATGTCCATCTATAAAGATAAATATTTGAATATACAAACCCTGACAGAAAAATGAGTACCTGTGAAACAAGGAACTAGAGAAACTTCACTTTTGCTGGGCTATTCTTGTAATCACTTATGTTTAGGGTGTGACCTCTACTCTTGTAACCACTTACAAAAACAACACTAAGTCACAAATACCCTGCACTACCGAGGTTCAGGGCCATATGATTTGAATCTGTTTTACTCCATATGGTCGCCGACTAATAAACTCTTCCTAAATTCTCTTTAACTCGGGTGTGTCTCTGTGATCTCATTGGTTACTCTGGAACACCTGAATTGTCAGTTCAAATACTAGAAAATATACATCACCGACACATAAGTGTAAAAGCTTTAAACCAGGACTCTACATGAAAAAAATTTGAAGTTATCCTTAGCTATCTAACCCTCAACTTGCCAATATTTTTTAAGGTTCTTTTGCCCATTAATTCTTAAGTGAAACTAAATTACAATTGAGAGCAACAAACAAAAGCTTTATTTCATTGTCCAAAGGAGAAGGGAACTAATGTTTTACAAGCCATCTTTAAGGAAAACGGATGGGGTAGGGTGTTGGGGTTTTTTTAATTATAGGTGGTGGGGACAGGTAATCTGGGATGGGGTTGGGGCAGAGAGTCACTCTCTGGGACACTCAGAATTTTGAGAAATGGCGGAGAGTCCGAGTAAGACTCGTTAACACCCGTCTTTCCCCTTCCATGGTTGGTGCTGAATCTGTCCTGGTGTGAGGTAGGTCACGCGCGTGTAGGGAACTGCACATGGGCAGTTATGGAGGACATGGAGTGTAGGGAACTGCACATGCGCAGTTATGGAAGACATGGCGTGTAGGGAACTGCACATGCGCAGTTATGGAGGACATGGAGTGTAGGGAACTGCACATGCGCAGTTATGGAGGCCATGGAGTGTAGGGAACTGCACATGCGCAGTTATGGAGGACTTGGAGTGTAGGGAACTACGCATGGGCAGCTATGGGAAAGTCCTTTGTGGTGCTCAGCTCTCTGCTTGTGGAGAAATTAGATAACAGCTTTGGCTGCCGTTGGCGGAGCAGCAGGCTGGCGTATTATTGTATGTCGTTTCTGCACACAGAAGCAGACACAAATAAAAAAAAAAAAAGAATGTTTATCAGAGCAGGGAGCTGCTGTAAGGAAGCAGGGTTACCTTCCACTGCTGCACTTGGGTGACAGAGACATTGAGATAAAATATAGACTGAGTCCTAGCCCTTAAGGAGCTTGGTCTAGTAGTGGAGACGGCTGCATAAAACAATCTGGCAAATGCAAACCACTGAGTTGTGCTGCTGATTCATCGGTCTATTCAAATGAAACCTGCATCAGAGAAATATTTGTGCACAAGATGTGCACGATGAGGGTGACATAGCAGTGAACAGACAAACTTCCTCTGCTGGATCCCTCATTCCAGAGGAAAGACAGACACCAGACACCTGGACAAAGGAACCCAATGGTATCTGACAGCAATACATACAGAGAGCAAAACAAAAGTGGATTATCTGAAAGACTTGCTTGGAGTGGGGAAGAGAGGTGCCTGGTGTGATCAGTCTGGATCTCCCTAGGAGATGACCAGTGAGCTGAGACCCTGATCCAGAATATCCAGGAACCATGAGGTAAAATGGGGGAGAAGAAAGCCCCAACATAGAGACCCAAGGGTGCTCTGAGGCCTCCAGGAACAGGAAGGCCAGTCGGTTAAGGGCTGGGGACTAGTGAAGAGGGATAAGAAGTGAGGACAGAGGTGAGAAGGAGCAGGATGTGACAGACTGATGCGGAAACAGTGTAGTGTAAGACCTATAAAGCAGGTTGCAGATGCATAAACGGGAGATAGGATTGGTTGGTGAAGTCTAAGGCTTGTTGGCAGGTCCCATCCAGATGTAGTTAAGATGGACTCATAAAGAGCATTCCAAGCAAACTGGGTTTGAAGATACAGCCCCTAGCTGCTCCCGGGGTTACTCCAGTCAACCCTACCAGCTCTCGCAAGAACTCCAACGACCTTAGCAGTTCTCACAGATCTCAGAGGAGCTCCAGCCCCCGATGATACTCAGACAGGGCGGAGTTTCAGCCCCAGGTAGATGCGGGCCACCATGCTTCCTCCACTCGTGTGGAGCGATGCTCATGGCGGGCATACACAGGTGTATGCTCTCTTCTTAATGTAATGCTTGCAGCTTGCAGGGAGTTTAAACTCACTAGGACTAATTTTAATAAACTTGCCATGTGATTCTGGCCATATGACTCTGCACAAATTCTTTCTGGACAGACTGTCTCATCCGGTTGTTCCTCTCATCCCCATCAAGATCACAGTGGGCAATATGAATTTGATCTCAAGTGCAATGGGGGTGACTTGGAAACTTTTAAACAGATGAATGGAAGGTTGAGGGTGGGGTTTTGAGTCTAAGATTAGAAGTAAGAGGGTATTATAACATCCAGGGGAGACATGTCTTGGTTCAGGTTGGTGGAATCAATATGGAAGGAAAAGGAAGAGTTCAAAATGGAATTGAGAGGTAGGAGCAACAGAACTACTGGATGGATTAGAACTGGGATTGGATAGGTAGAGAGGGGACCAAGTAGACAGATCACAATTAGCTTGAGTACAAGGGTGGATGGTGATATCGGTTATTGAGATGGGGAGGATATGAGGAGGCAGGGAAAGAGAATGGGAATCAGGGTACATGCTTTGGATGTATATTCAGAATCCAAGTGGCCGGGTTAGTGAGGCAGTTGGATCTACCAATTCTGAGCTCAGTGAAGGACTCAGGGAGGGAAATATAAATGCGGGTCGCGGGCACACGGTTGTGACAGAGGCATGGTCGTGGGATCCTGGTCTTCTCAGGCAGGGTCAATTCTTCCTCAGGGGAATGGAGAGAAAAGCCCTTCACACCTAATGTGTCACTTTGGACTTTTGATTTTGAGCAAGAGAAAGCAACCCTGGCTACTGAGGAGCTCGTGGACTGAGACTCTGGAAGAACAAGAACCCAGGGAGGGACTGAATCTCAGCAACAGAAATACACAGACCATCTCGAGATGTCCCAGTTCCATCTGCCTTCTGTCTTTGGAAGACGCCATGGCAAAATGAGAGTCCCAGGAACAAGGTCTGAAGGACTCCTATCTTCAAGGTGCAGATGGCGGGCGTGGGGCACATCTGGATCTACTAGGAGACCTCACTCAGGAGATGGGGACAAGAGGAAGGGAGTTATCAAAGAAAACTTGGGTGCTGTTATCAAAGGGAGGAGGGAAGCTAGGTAGGTAAGAGCATCAGACATTAATTCACCAGACCTGCCAGGACACACCCACACATCTTCACCAGCCAGCTCCAAGGTCTGATTCTCTCTGAAGTTTTCTCTGACCTTCTCGAATGAGTTCACATGTTTCTCCTCTGTATTCCCATTCTCTGAATTGTCAGTACTTGTAGACTTAGCCGTCTCACCCATCCCCAAGTGACTGTGAGCACGACAGAGTCAGAAATGCGCTCCGATTCACCACGAAACCCTAGCATCCCGCCCAAGGCCAGGCCTGCCGTCGGGACGCGAGTTTGCTTCCTTGGCTGTGGCACAATTCAGGCTTCAAGATAACCTGGATCACAACTGTGCAACTTGAAAAAAAGTATCATTCTGCATTCATTTTCAAGTCCAGGGTGAGCTGTGTGACAAATGACAGAGATCTCTCCCGAATGCCTTTCAAGTCACACAGCCAAATCAGTTCAGCAAATTATATGTCATCAGCGAGGAAATCAATAAGTACTGAGTGCATTAAAGAGTTTAGCAGATTCATTATGTATTTAGTACATTCAGTCCAATTTGCAGGAAGTTCAGAGAAAAACAGGCTATTGCATGTAAACAGTGCTTCTGATTGACACAGAGGGGAGGCCCCAAAGCCTTTGGAATTGAGGGCAGAGCCGGAGCCTCCCTGTTCCTCCTACCCCTCTCACAGCACCAGCTCTGGCCAGTCCCATGAGACAACGACTTCACCTCCAAAGGCAGGACAATGATTTCAGAGGCCTTTTCTGCTTAGAAATTCTATGGAAGATGAAAGAAAGGAGGGACAGGAGACAGAGAGGGAAGGAAGGAGATGGTAAGGGAGGGAGGGAGGAAAGAACGAAGGGAAGGAGGAAATATACAGAGCATTAAGCTCCTTAGGATTTTGGCCTTCCCTCAATTTCTCAACAATCTCTTGCCTCTGAAAAAGGGTCATTTATTAATTGATTCAACAGACTTTGAGCCCTTGTTCAGTGCTAGGTCACAGACCAAGCTCCGGGACATAAGTCAGTTCAGACTTGGATCTGCCTTCAAGTGATTTTCAGTTTGGTGGGGTGACAAATAGAAGCAGAGCTCAACATCTGCTCAAATGGAGACCTTAACCTCTCTGCCCTAGGAGGAAGGGAGGAGAGGATTTTTGAACAGGTGCTGAGGAATAACAAGGAGCATGTGAGGGTCGTGTTTCACAGGGGACAAACATCCTCAAGGGCAGAGAGGCAAAGCAATGTTTGGAGAATGACAAGTAGGATGGTCTCACCAGAGCATGAAAGGAGCCCAGCACAGACAGTGCTCTTGCACACAGGTCAAAGGGCCACCTCCAGTCCTACTTCAGCCTCCTCTCATTGTAGGTTCAGTCACTGGGGCCGGAGGAGGGGACGGTGTGCCTGGGATCACCCAGCAAGTGGCAGAATGTTGCATGCGACTCTCCTCCCCCCAAAAAATGCTCCTTGCAAATTTCCCTCCCCCCACTTGAGTTGCCTCTGACCACCAATCTCTATGCTGCAATTTCCAAACTGGGCTAAGTAGAGGCACTGATTCGGGAAACCCTGGAGCATCCAGCCATCATCACTTCCTTTTATTGATCTGGAACAACTAACATCAGTAAAAGAATAACTCGCATTGGCAGAGATATAGCCTATGTACCGACACTCGCTTGCGGCTCCCTTGGCAGACATTGCTAATCGAGCCCCGCGTTCTTTCCCACTGATTTCTTAACCCCGCACTCGCAGCAGCCAATTAAGAAAGAGCATCGCTGTGGTGCAGGCTGTGTGCCTTCTTCAGCACAAGTATTTTAACTCTGCCATCTGGGACCATGAGTCAGGTGGCAAAAGAAAGAAAAACCGTGAAGGGTGGAATAATAAAAGGAGAACTAGGGCGCACCCTGCTGGCCGAGTGGTCTAGTACACCCTCGAGCAGTCCCACCTACTACAGCCCGAGATCCCAGATGCAAGACCCAGGGCCGTCTGCTGCGGAACAACCAGTGTGAACAACTAAATAAAAAGAAATAAACTGCTTCTTCCTCCTCTCTTTTCCGGCCTGCCTACGTGCCTTCTTTCCTGCCTGCACCTTTCCTTTAAAAAATAAAAAGGAGAGAGACAGACAGACAGAAATAGCAAATATCTATCAGAAATGATAAAAAGCTAAAGAAGATCCAAATCATTTACCAGATGCTGATGACACAGCAGTGATACACTCACTACTTAGCAGATAACACTTCAGATACCATCATTGTCAGCTGTCTTAGGTCTTCTCTATCCTCAGCTGTAGAAAACCAACTCAAGCTAATTTTAGCAAAAAATAAAAAGATAAATAAAAACTAGGAAATCCGGAGGCACCGTAATGCTGGACTAGACCTGGCATTGGGGCCCGCCTGGATCCCATGTTAGGATTTCACCTAACATTTTCTGGGTCTCTCTTCTCTCTATCCTGCTTTCCCCATATTGGCTTTCTTCCCAGGCAGAATGTCCTCTTAATGAGACGAGATGACTACCGCCTAGCTCGCACAGCTTCCTGCCAAGGAGAAGAATCTCTCTCTTCCTGGGGGTGGGGGGTGTGGGGGGGTGGTCTCAAGTCGAGTCCTTGCCCCAGTCCTCACAGATGCCCATCCTGGGGCCGGGGTTAGGGGGCGGCCAGCCAGACTGCGTGTGTACACATGGAAAGCCCCCCGCCACCCCAAGACAGAGGGCATGATGACAGAGGAGGTGGAAAATAGATCACATCAGACCCCACAGCATCGCATTCCACTTGTGGGGATTTACCCAAAGAACACAAAAACGCATTCGAGGAGGCACCTGCTTCTTTGCAGCGCTCTTTACAATAGACAAAATATGGTAACAGTCTAAGTGTGCGTGGATGGATGCTGGATGAAGAAGACGTGATGCAGGCACAGTAGAGTCCACTCAGCTGTATGAAAAGGTAAAATCCAACCGCTTCTAACAACACAGGGGTGGGGGGACCTGGAGGGGATGAGGCGCAGTGAGGGAAGTAGGAGAGAGAAAGACAGATAACTACAGGATGTCCCTCCTGTGGGGAAGATAAGGCAACAAGACTAATGAAACAAAACACTTAGATTCTGAAAACCAAATGGTTATGACCAGAGGGGAAAAGGGAAGGGAGGGCGGGGGGGGGGCGTTGGTTAAACTGGGTCAAGGGATGCGACTGGATGATAAATCATGGACTTTGGGTGGGATCATAATAGATGCAGGTGTCTGTGTTGTCAGAGGGTCTACCGGAAACCTATCACATGTTTTAAATCAATTTACTTCAACAACCATCTTTTGTAACCCGACAATATTTAGACAGCATAAAAAAAGCCACCATCCATTACACTTAATACTGCTCCAGAAGGGAAGGAAAAAGCTTCGGAGAGTAAAGTGGCCTATCAGGGAGGGGTGCACAAGGGAACCCGCTGTGAGCTCTTAGCTCCAGCCATCCGGTCTGCCCCTCCCAGCTCCACTCACCTAAATGGAATGGAAGCTGAGAAAACACTCCCCAAAGCCCTGGGTGAGCTTTGGAAGCAGGGGATATCCTTGATTGCTCCAGACTGTCTCTCGGAGGGACCAGAGCCCTTGATTAGAGTTTCCCGTGATGCTCTTTCCTGCACAGTTTCACTGAAGTGCTGACACAAGGCTGTCACTTCCAAAGCGCAGCGTCACCATCACCTGGAGGGGGCGGGGCTGCTTCTGACTTGCTGAGTCATGGTCTCCTGCCTAGAGAGTTGGGCTCCACTGTTCTGGAACTTGGCCTGAGGGCTGCCATTAAACGGGCTTCCCAAGTGAGGCTAATGAAGATCCTCCAGGACACACTGTGAGATACTAAGTGGAGGTTGGAGCCCAAAAGATGCAGCATTCAGCAGGAATCCAGTAAGAAGCAGCTGGCCCTGTCCCACAAGTCTTCAAGTGCCACTGGAGATGATCAATAGAAAGGTTTGGGGGTGCACACCTGCATCACATTTCAGTTTGTAAAATGGTCCCAGGTCTCCACACCCCTCCGCCAGTGACCAAGAGTGAATACTCTTCCCAGGGTAGCTCTTCTCTAAACCGGGGACCTGGGCCCATCCATTGCTCCCTTAAGAAGGCCAGAGTTCCGTCAGAGTCCTGTCAACTAAAGCAATGACAGGATGGGAGAGCAAGATCCAGTCTCAAGGGTCAACCACTCTGTTCCAGGCAAAGGCTTCCATGTGGAATGTGAGCCCGGGACTGTCAAACTTGAGTTTTTTTTAAGACACACCAGAAGTCTTGAATTTTCTATATAAAATTTTATAATACTTAAATTCAAAATTGTCAAGGCCAGCCAAATAGATCTGCAGGCTGAATTCCAATCACAATCTAAGTGTCTAATTTTGCTACTATCAGTGCCATTTCCCAGACACTTTTGCATCTAGGTACAGCCACATGAAGTTTTGGTCAGGCGAAGGGCTGTGTGGCTAGCAGAATGTTTGTGGGACTGCCTGGAAGTTTTCTTAGAAGGGAGAAAGTCTTTCTTTCCTTCCTTTTCCCTGAATGTTTGGAATACAGATGTGATGGCTGGAGCTTCAGCAATCCTCTTAGACACTGAGGTCATCTTGAGCATGGATGTCTACTAAAGATGACAGAGCAGAAAAATAGGAGACTGAGACCTTTGACATTGAGAAGCTCTCATACCAGCCCTGAGCTCCTCTTATTTGAGAGAAACATTAACTTAGGTTTGTAAGATGCAGGCTCTACCCTCTTCTAGTTTAGATGAGGTCACGCTTGCATTTCAAAAAGGAATCATGATCTTTCTAGCAAAACTCCCTCTAGTTGTGACGTACTGTGGTAGTTAATGCGATGCTGTGTTCTCTCTGGTATGTCTGAGGACCTTTCTAGAACTGCAGTCCTTCCCAGATCAACCTTCCTCAGCAACTGATAGGTAGGATGCCTGACAGGACCTCTCTGTCAAGATCTGTTTTATGATGATACCCACAATCACAGATATGATCACAGTCACAGACTCTGCTCCCTGAGGTACCCCAATGTGAAGCCAGGATGTGGTCTTGTGAATTCAAGAATGAAGTCATGGACCCAAGGCAAGCGCCAAGCAAGGTAAGATCTATTTAGAGAAGGCAAGAAAACTCCCCACTCAGAGAATGAAAGGGGCTCCTGAGAGGGTGCCCCCCCAAGGCTTTGAGGCTCAGGATTTTTAAGGGCTGATTATAGGAAGTAGTCCTTTGAGTGGTTCAGGGCTGTTTAGCCAGTCGGGGAAGGGTCCCCGTAACTGGGCAGCCCTGAGGTGGCTTCTGCATTCTTTTTCCTTATCTGGTTTGTGGCGCGCCTGAGTTATTTCTTGGGACAAAAAATTCCACTGGTTCTGTTGATTTCTAACTAACTGTCTGTCTCAGTTGGACAATGTTGGATGGGATCTTATCCTTTGAAAATCTAACACTCTCAGTCCATCACTATTTTTAAACCCAACCATTCTAACCCTTCCCTCAACATCTTTGGGAATTTCTTTTCTTCCCAGGGATAATTTTCTCAGCCCCGGCCCCCACATTTGCCCTTGACCCTGACTCAGAAACTACCTAGAGAAGTTTCCTCATGGAACTGGGCTGTGAAGGAGGAACAGGAGTTGGCCAGGCCGAGAAGGTTCTAGACTGGTAGGGGCACTGCCTAGATTCTCCAGAGAAGATCTGAAAGAAGTCCATACCAAGGCCTCACTCTGAATGAACTGGATTTGCTGTGTGTGCAGAGAGGCCTCATGTCTTCTGAAACTATATGTGGAGTCGATGCCAATATTCTTTAAAAAAAATTTTCTCACCAGCTAATAAAAATTAAGGAGCAAAAGTCGGAACCAATAAGGAGAAACATTCTTTGGCCAAGGAAGCGGGGAGGGAGTTCAAGTTCTGAAGTCCTTCTCTACCTGAGACACATGGACAGGAGGGTAGAAGAAAAAGAGAGTTAAGGGGCAGTGTTTTAGGTCTGTGGCCTCTGCAGAGCATTCAAGAAACAGAGGTTTGTTCCTACTTGGTCCTAATTAGAATGTTTGGATCAGAACTGTCATGGAACAAAGGGGTGAGGATTTAATGTGTCCTTTTTCTTCTTTCTTCCTTTTTATTTTTTAAAAGCTTTTTTTTTTTTTTTTTTTTTAATAAGGAAGGAAGAGGGAAACCTTTTTTTTAATTCTCTTCCTCACCCTATCCCTGGGGTCACAAACCCAGGTCCTTGGGCTTTGCATGGTTCCCACCCCAGCTGCCAGCTTAGTGCTGAGGCATCAAGGTGAGACCCTTGTCCATTTTCACTTCCGTATTGCCTATTTCCTGGTTTTAGGTAGGTTGGAGGGGTCTCTTATAGTTCCTCCCACATACATCCAGAGTTGAGGAAATCCTGCCACCGTGATCTTCTAATCCAGGACTGTAAATTCCATTGTTCTCTATAACCTCATGTATTGCTGCAGGCCCAAGTTGCTCAAGGCCTGAGATTAATGTTTTCCAATCCCAAAGAAGTCACTCAGAGGCCCAGTCGTCTGAAGTGTGAATTCAGCCAGTCCATCTTAGGGAGACTCCACCAAAATGGCGGCAAACAGTGTGGTGATTACACAGAAGAAGACGCCAGAGCTGATGAACCACTGATTCCAAAACTTTGGTTAGAACAAAGAATTTAGCCCTCGAGGACAGATCATATGGGCTGGCTCCAGAAACCAGAGGTCCCCCCAGGGGGTCTGTTTGGAAAATGTTCTGCTCTATGCTTTGAGTGCCTGACCTAGGGAGGGGATTGTAAGGATGTGGTGTTAGGTTTTGGGTCACACTCTGTTTTCCTGGGCCTACACCTCACCAATGGTGTGCCTTGTGGTTTAGCAATTTCCTAAAAATAAGCACAACCGCATTATAGATTAGTATTAGTTTAACCATCTTGAGGGGACAGCCAAGCTTCAAGTGACAGTGTGAGGAAATTGTGGGTGGCTTGATGGAGTGAGTGGAGACTAACACACCCCCCTGCCCCACCCAGCCTCTCCCAGGCACATCGTTGGTCAATTGTGGACTGTGTTTACTTGGCAAATACACCCCAGTGATCCTGCTCTTGGAATCTGCATTCCACCACCCCATCTCCAGAGACTTGTGGTTTCTTTGTTTCCTTTTGCAGAGAAACTCCTGCTCTCGGTTTCCAAGTCTCCCATTCACCTTCTGCCCATGTGGGTCAAACTTGTGCCTCAACCTACCTCCAAACTGCTCCTGGTGTCAAGGTCACCAATGATTCCACGTCTCCAGTTAAGAGTCTGTTCTCCATGGTCTTCTTGCCAGACATTTGACCATACTGGACGCCGGGTCCCCACCCCTTGGTGCCTGAGCTCCTGTCCTGGTCGACTTCTTCTCCCTCAACAATCCCTCCCAGGGAGACTCATTCCACCAACACGCTCTCCCCAGGAGCTCTCAGCCTGTTGCAAAGTACCAGGTGAGATCAAAGAAACGTTTTAGAGTCTGAATTCTTTTATAGGAGTTTTAATTCAGCCGGCGACCGTGTGGTTAATAACCCAAATCACAGCAGTCCCGAAAACACACCGCTCAGGGCTTATGCAGGCATAGAGTGGCACAGAGAACAAAGGCAGTTAATAATTCTTGACATGAAATCAGGTTCCCATGTACCTAACGTTTTTAGCATTTTTTTTTTATCTGAAACTCCTCTTGCACAACCCTCCTTAGTCTGCCCAGCTCCAGAAACACCCCTATATCAATTTTAAGGTATCTGGGGTGTCACAGAAGCAGAGAGAGAGCCACCAACTTAAATTTATTGTCTAAGGTTAGTGTTATAAACTTCTCTGGGTCTCAGGGCTGAGCTTTGTGAGGTAAGGATGTGAACTAAGGTCTTTTAGTTTCCTGCTTCAAGCCCATCTCATGGCTTAGAATGTTTCTATGTCTTGTAATGACCAAGTTCCCTGCTGGAGCACTGTCCTTGTGATAGGAGGAATTTGAAAATGTTCAGAGGTGACATGGCAGGAAGGAGGGCCTTGACACTTATGCTATTCTATAGGCTGTAACCAATGAAATCCTTTGTAAGCATCTATGGAAAAAGTGTTGTGTTGCACCAATTGGAAGGTATAAAGATGGAGCCTCAGCGCAATGGGGACTTGGCCTTTGGATGCAAATCCAATGAGCCCTGCCGGCAGAAAGAATAAACCTTGCTTCCTGATAAAGCCTTCGCGTTCCTTGGTCTTGTTTGCTGGACCTGCAACATCCTGGCTATCAGCCTAATGGGTCTAACTCCATACCCTGGCCTCCCTTTGTGGCCACACCCTTCTTCCAACACTCAGCCAGAACCTTGGATTTGTGGAACTTAATTTGAATCCGATTCCATCTCTCTACCGGGCCGTGTTAAGGCTGCTGGAGGAGTTGCTGAGTGCAGCCTGACTCAGCAGTAACATCCTCTCCTTATCGGCTGATGCGGGGGAGGGGGAGGACACACACTGAGGAGACGCTGGGTCCGTCCAGAATCCGTGGAGAGAGCGTTGGGTCAGGATCACACACAAGTGTATTAAAAGCAGAAACAGCGCGTTAAAGCTCCCTGCGGGCCGGGAAAGTCACATCAAGGGAATGCACGTGTGTGTAAGACCTGTGCTGCCTGCCTGTCACTCAGGCAGGAGGGATTCTTGAATATGCATGAGGGGCGGGACTTCTTCCTAGTGGGCGTGTCCAGGCTCCCTGGAGTGAAAATGGTGTGTATCTAGGCGTCTGTCATAGAAACAAGTTGCTAAGGTGGGGCCTTTGCTCTGGGGTCCTTACTCTTAGATGCCTCAGGTTTTGCCAGTGAATTTTCCACTCACACACCTGCATACTGCCCTCCAGATTTCAAGCTGTGCTGGCCTGCATCATAGGCCAGCAGTGCTACAGTGAGGTTTGGGGATCTCGCTTTCCTGTCCTCGTGAGTCTGAGAGAAGATTTTGTGGGGCCCACCAGCTCCGGGAACAAAGAAAGCAGCACAGCCGGTAGAAAGCAAGTGAGATTCATTGAGGTGAGAGCGAGAGTAGACCCTGGATAGGAATTAGCGGGGGTCATTCTGCAAGGGAAGGCACCCCACTGCGGCCCGTGTTTAAGGAGGCCCGCAGCCGTCCTCCGCCCGCATCCCGTCGGTGGGCGGTCGCCGGCAGGACAAGGGTCTTGATTGGTCCATAGAGGTCCTGATTGGAGGATTCGGATGAGCACTATTTTATGACTTCTGCACCCGTCCACAACTTTGAGAATCAGTACGTCCATTCTGAGACTGATGGGTAGTTAGCTGCATATGAGAACAGTTGGAGGACTGCAGATTCGCACTGATTTGTGGGTCTCTGGCTTTGTTCCTCTCACCTCCCCGCTTCTTCCCCGCTGCCGTCAACTCGTGGCAACCTTTGCTACCTAACTCCGGAAAGGAGCAGGAGACAGCCTGCTGATGGCTGCAGAAGCCCCCACGCTGCAGTCTCTTACCTGAAGACGCCAGTCAACAAACCATCAGAAGACAAACGAGGTCAAGAACCCATGCAAATGTTTCAAGATGCACGGCCTGAACTCAGGTCACTTCCGGTTTGACCCTTTAAAACCCCCTACGGACGGACCCTGATGGGACACTCTGTTGGTGGAAGAGATCGTGAGCCCTATTCTCAGACCAACACTTTCTTGATTCTCTGCAGCCTGAGTATTTCTCAGTGGACAGCGTCACCCCTGACGTCCCCCTTCCTCCTCCACTCCACGTCTCATCTGCCAGGAAGCTGCTGTCTCCACTGGTATGTTTCGGGACCTGGGACTTGCCCTGCATTCCAACCATCTGTCTTTTCTGACCTGCATCTATGGCAGCTTATGGGAATCCCTGGCTTCCACCGCACTTACCCGCATCCAGCCCTTTCTCAACACAGTACCCGCAGCGAGACCCTGAAAAGCGAAGTCCGATCACTACCGTTTTTCTGTTGAAATTACCAGTGGTTAAGTGTGCCCAGGTGGAGTAACGGTTGGGTCAGCCACCTTCTGCAAGAGCAAAGTCCATACACGTCCCAAGGACCCTGGGTTCACATCCCAGGGCTGGGAGAACAATCAAGATGAATAACTAAATAGAAGTAAAGTGCTTCCTCCTTCTCTCTCTTCCTGCCTGCCTCTGCTCGCCTTCTTTCCAGCCTGCACCTTTCCTTTAAAACAAAAACAGAACATGCCCACTTGATCCCACCACCAGGCTACAAGGCCCAGACCAGTGTCCTTTCTCACCGGTTCTGTGCCACACTCTCCTTCCTGGGTCTCCTCCTGACCCTGGCCACCTGCCCATTGCTCCACCAAGCCAGGAGCACCCCACCCGCTCCCCCAGCCTCTGCTCTGGCCCTGCATGGTCTTTATCGATCGCCCTGCTCGGACATCTGCAGGCTCGAGTCTGCCCACCAAGTCCCGGCTCACTGTTTCTTCACTGGCCACCCTGTGTCACAGCAGAACCACGCAGCTGTGTCTGCCCAGAATCCTCCCGATCCTCCTCCTCGGTTCTTCCTCTTCTTCTTCCCATGGTGTTATCATCTTCACAAATCCTGTATAATGCCTGATTTATTGCAAGTTTTTGTTTGTTTTCCTTTCGTTTGTGGCCTGCATTCCCTTGACAGGCTGTAAGCTCCAGGGGGTAGGGATATTATATCTGTTTTCTTCATAGATTTATCTCAAATGCTTCAACAGTGCCTGACACATCATAGCTGACCATCAGGTGTAGGGGAAACACATGTCCCCCTTCCACTGGGATTGTCCCGATGAAGCTATATTGTCCCAACATCTTGCTCAGCTTGAAAATCCGTCCCCAGTTTCAATCACAGGTTGCTAAAAGTTAATTTAGGCAAAACATACACCCAACAAGTTAGCTCCCCATTGCCTCACAGCAAAGGTGTTACACATCACCGCCCCGTCCCCCCAGTCTCTATCCTGCGCCTGCACACACACACACACACACACACACACACACCCCTACCTCACCTGGTGATACTCCATTTGGTCCTAGTTTCCACTCTAAAAATAATGGTGTCTTGTGTCACTGAATGACGTTCGGTCAGCAATGGACCGTAGGCATGATGGGGGTCCCGACAGGCTCTCCCTGACAGCCGCAGTATTGGAGTATGTGCTGCCACCTAGGACAGTGGACCTGCACTCGCTGACATGTGCACCATGACAAAATCACCCAGCAGTGCATGTCCGTGTCCCCGTTGTGAGTGCAGATGTGCATGCCCGCCTGGCAGGCATGTGTGCAATTGCACAGGCAGGAAGACAAGACGCCAGGAGAGGGAGGGACTTGCCCAAGTGCAGGTGTGAAAGCTGCCCCCAGAGTGAGTTGAGCGAAGGTCCTGGGCGCGTAGCAGACAGGTACACCCCGGATCTGAGGATTCCAGATGTCACCCCATGAGGCTGGACCCCGTCTAGGCCAGCGGTTCTCACCCTCAGGTGCGCATCAGGCTCACCTGGGGGGCTGCTTACACACAGATTTCTGGGTACCACTCTGAGTCTTGGAGTCCCTTGGACTGGGATGTGGCTGTGAATCTTCTTTCTAGCAAGTTCAAGGGGGACACTGCTGCAGCTGGACTGGGGATCTCACTTGGAGCCCCACTCATGTGATTGATGTAGGCTGACGGTATTTCCTGGATACAAAAACAGGACATTGGGATAGCAGTGGAGTTATGTGCTGCAGAGGAGATAAGGTGGCAGAGCAATCCGAGCAGGAGCAGAGCAGCCAGGCCAGTAACAAGTAAGTCCAATGGGATGTCAATTGGTGATCACATAATAACGACGTGTGATCCAGCTGGACTTCATATAAATGGCCACGACTGGTGCAAGGAATTCTTGCACCTTTAGTGAAAACCAAATTTGACGTTCCTATAAGCCCCACTATAAATGTCCTGCCGAAAATAACTGCTGCTTTAACCTTCCCTGTGCCAGAAATGCCCAGTAGCCCCCACTGTGCCAGAGATACCCCCATATACCACACTGTGGGGTTTTGCTCCTTTGGAAGAAACAGGCACATGGGATGGGGGGAATCCTCTTCCTTTAGTTCCTGTTTCTTCACCGGGGGCGGGAACAGCAGTAGTGGCCATGGCCCACTGCATTCAGTGCCGGCAAGGGATATGTTTAAGTGGGCAAAAGAGGCAGCTGTTTTTTGGCCCTTCAACAGATTGGGCTTGGGACAACTCAGCCGCCCTTTTACCCTGTGTTAAAGATGGCCCTGATTTATTAAAAATGGGACAAAACTAACATTTCTATTAAAATGACAGGACAGTCAGAAATTTTTTTCAAAAGGAAAAAAAAGGTACTGCCCCATCTAAATCAGTCCGTATGGTCAGCCTAGATCAATGGGAACATGGAAGGGTTTCCTCCAGGAAAGACCGAGTCCTGCTCCCTTGGAAGGGGCCGCAGGCTGGAGGGGAGGTAAGGAACCCAACAGAAGCATGACCAGGCTGCAGCCCACGCTGCAGTTTGGAGGGCAGTAGGGAGCAAAGGGCATGTCAGGGGCAGCTCCATGTCCTCCAGGGCCCTGTCCCTGACCATGCAGGTATGCTTTGACCCTCTCTTCCAGCCGATTAGCATGTCTCCTTGGCAGAAGATGCTGGTCTCCTGACTCCTCACGCACTTGTAATTTTAATTATCTCCAGATAATTTCCACAGCCACCCCCACTATGGGTGGGTGTGAGACAAGGTAAATAACTCCAAATGTATGACTTCAGCAGCAAAGGAGTAGCAGACTGCCAGGGAGTGGTGGTGATGAATCCAGAGGGGGCTACACCCTTCAGCTGGATGGGCAGGGCTTTAAGCAGTGGAGTGGGCCTGGGGCGAGCCCCAGAACTCAGTTTCCTCAGTTGTCAAATCAGTCCTCTAAAAACTACCCTTCAGTGCCAGGATGCTAGCAACTCTAAAGCTATGCTAAGTCTGTGTTGTCTCTCTTGAATGCCCCTTCTTGATTGCAGGGAAGCCGGGAGGGATGCGGGGAGACTGTCCCTGTGGAGGGTGAGTGGAGTCGATCAGGGCAGGTGGGGCAAATGGGGAGACGTGTCCTAGGGACCACGCCTAGGCCATAATGAGTCTTCAGTCACATGGAGGCTGATGCCAGTAGGACAAACCCAGATTCGTGGCTCCCAAGCCTCTTACACACAATACCCTCTTTTTCAAATAAGCACTTGAAAATGAATCAGAAAAAATGTATTCTGGCATAACCCATCTGTGCTATTTCGGAGAATTATCTCTTAAAGTAAAGCTAAACTTGTTAACATGTTTAAAAAGTGTTCCCTTTATTGTACTAAAATGTTAGGTAAAATAACTTACCACCACATATAATTTAAATATATATATATATATATATATATATATATGTATGTATGTATATATTGCAGCTTGGTGACTCAGAGGTTAAATACATGGCCTCTGGCTGGCACAATCTACATACATACCAAGGATCAAGGGTTTGCGGTGTTAGGGGGAGCACAACCAAGATGAAAAACAATAATAACAAAAATAAATAATATCAATAATAATAAAGTGTTTCATCCTCTTCTTCCTAGCTGGCTGTCCCCATTTGTTCCTGCCTGCACCTTTCCTTCAAAAAGAAAATGTATGTGTGTGTATATATATATATGTATATATGTATGTATAAATATATATGTATATACACAAATGCTCCTACTCAGAGTCTAAAAGAAAATAATAATTCATGAATAATTTCATGTATATGAAAGATTTCATAATATAACAGTAATATGAATTTCAATATGTAAGTGATCAGGCAGGACTGCATTTGAAGACACAGTAAAATGATTGGAAAGCAGACACTGGCTCCTTCTTGTAACATATACATTTGGATTCAAAAAGGAACAGGGCATCCAGATGCCTTAGAGAAGGCAAAGGAAGTTCAGGGAAGCGAAGGGGCGCAAGTGGAGGGGCCCTTACATTAAAACTGGTGTTAAGGTTGGTGTCAGTAGTCCAGACCTATTTATATATGGTAAGAGGTGGGGGGGATGACCTTAATTGAAATGTAGTTAGCATACCAAGACAAAGAAAGGAAATGAGGAAATGTGATGGCATCACAAAGCTGTGTCTTATGTGTAAGTATGGAATCTTGCTAATCTCCTGCGCTGTGATCTAGGACAAGGTCGTGACAAAGTATCTCAGAAAACACATCTTCTGTCTGGAAATGTCAGTACATACAAGGCATACAGTCCATCTGAAAGACATGGGAATGTCTATCCTTGGAGAAAACATAGGATGGGATGGAAAAGAAAAGAAATAATAAAGATCACCAGAAGAGGCCTTAGAAAAATTGTAGAGTTGACTGAGAAACCCTATCAGGTGAAAATGAAAAAATTAACAGGAAATCCCCAAAGAAATCTTTAAAAATTTTTTATTGACAGAATATTGCATCAAACATTGTACAGGTTTTAGGTGTGCGTCATTGTAACTAGATATTTGTATTAACACGTTAAGTTCACTGTCTCTTTCACCATGAAATTGACCCCTTTTATCTCATTTCCTTTAGGCAATGACTAATTTGATTCTGCAGACTAAAGGTCTACTCTTGTTTGATTGGGTTCATTTGACTATTTGTTTTCTCTCTATACTACATGTGAGTGAAATCATACAATGTTTGTTTTCTGCTCCAAAAGAAGTCATTTTAATGTGTCATGAACATAGATTTCTTGTCCTCTGACTATAAGACTATTTAAAATTATTTTGACTAGCAATACCTTTGAATATTTTTGAAATTTTTTAGACATGAAATTTCTCCATTTTATGTCTCCACTGATTGAATACTATTTTAGTACAGTTTGCATAAGGAATACCCAAGGAGTGATTGCCTTCAGAGTAACTGCATGGCTGACTGGAAACACTTTCTGCTAAACATGAGATTGGAAATGTTCTGATAGATCAAGAGTTAGAGGCCCAGAAAAGAGAAATCAATCAATACTCTCAAGACAGAATTTACCTTCCATCTAAGCCTCTCTCTCTGTAAGCACCTTCTCCTGAATGACCAGGATTTCACATAGCATCTTGACTTTTTCCACATTAAAATATGGAATATGGATTATTGATTTATATTTTTACTACTGTTACCAGACAAGGGTCCACTGCTTGGTATGCAGTCAATACCATGGCAACAGATTTGAGTAAAGAAAGGGTTTTATTGAGAACCCACCTGGCAAAGAGACATGAGTCAAAGCTTCTTCAATCTGTCTTCCTGGCCAGGGGTCAGAAGCAGCCAGTAAAGGGTTTGGGGATGAGTGATGTGGGGACAGCATAGATTAAAATCTCCAGGGCGGTATGCAAATGTATGAGTAGAAAACTAACAAGCAAAAGCTGAGACTCCTAAGAGTAAAGACCCCAGAGAAAGAACCTCACCTTAGCTACTTGAGTCTAGGACACATCCCCCTAGACACACACCGCTTTCACTCCAGGGAACCTGGACACGCCCACAAGGAATAGGCCCCACCCCTCATGCATAGTCAGATCCCTCCTGCCTGAGCAGAGACCGGCAGCGCAGGACGGGTACACACGTGCATCCCCTCGATGTGACTTTCCCGGCAACAGGGAGCTTCAACTCGCTGTTTCTGCTTCTAATACACTTGTGTGTGATCCTGACCAAACGGATTCTTTCTGGACAGAGCCAGGGTATCAGCAGTGGGTCTCCTCACCGTCCCCTGCATCAGTGAGGACCTAGAGGTAGGGCATTTGGTGATGGGCTGGCTCTGGCTGCAGAGGTTCCAGATTGTTCTAGGTTCAGGATGCAGCAACTGGGACACATTGTCGCATTTTACTAGACTTGGCTGACTTCGGTCTTTGGGTCATCTGGCGAATCAGGTCCTGCCCTCAATACCTGTGTTCTGGAAATGGCTTGTGAGTGACTGACTGGCTAGTTCCCTTTCAAATCAGTGATTCTTTCAAACCGGGTTGTCAAGTTCAATCACTTCTGCAAAAACAAGCTTGAAAGGCGAGTGAAGTAAAGCTTCCCTGCTTCAGGATCAGCCAAGTATCATTGTGTAGCCTTTGGGACATTCTGAACCGTGCAGGGAGGCAAGCAATTCTTCCTTATGCTTTGCTATGTGGGAACTTTGTACCCCATCTTTGCCCCCTCCCCTAAATGTCATAGCATTAACAATCCTTGTGACAATGAAAACCCTCTCTCCCATTTCCTAAATGTGCCCCCAGGGGTGGAATCGCCCAGGTGAGAAGCTCCCATCTGGCAGTAGAGGAAAATTCAGGTTGCACAATCCTAGTCTGCTGTTTCATGAAGCCCCTACTGTGTGCCCGCTTCTCAGTGAACCCTCACAGCAGCAGACCATAACCATTCATACCCCCAATTTACACAGAAAGGATTGAAAGTCTAGAGGAATAAAGTAACTCACCCAGAGTCAACCAACTGGTAAGTGTCGGGATTTTCGGGTCGCTCAAGGAACCCACGGCAGAGTTAGGCGAGTGAGCGAGCAGAGATTTAATTAGAGGGTAAAAGGATGGAGCCAATGAAGGGAGGTCCCGACCCCGTGGGTTCGGGGTCGCTCCACATACCAGACAGGCGCAAGTAAGCAAGTTGGGGGTCCATTAGTGGGGAGCAGAGAGACAGAGAGGAGGGAGCCAGCCCAGGGAGGCTGACCTGAGGCCTTGCCAGCGGCCTGAGTTTTTAAGGGAAAATCCTACATGGTGCGGCTGGGGGATGGAGAGAGGAGTCTGCAGGCCAGATTTCAGTTCCTGATTGGACAAGGTGACATTGTCCTTTGAAGTTATTGGTGGTCTTCTTCGACTGATGTCATTCTTTTGTTTCTTGGTGAAGGGATTGTCCTGGTCCGCTTACTACATGTCCTTCATGTGGAACTCGTCCATCAGCTTTCCTTATCTGGATGCATCCAGACTGGGTGCTGGAGCCAGAGGCAATTCACTGTCCTGATAGTTGAACTTTAATCCCTGGTTAAGGCTTGCTCTTGTGGGGGTTCTGACTGTAAGCCCCTGACTCTAAGTCCAATCAGTATTCTCACTTGTAAACGTTTAAGAGACACGTGTTCAATAAACGTATGGAATGAATGATGAAATAAATAGACTGGGAGAATTGTCAGGAAGGCTTCCTTCATTCTAGCACCCAGTCCAATATGTTTCTGGAATGTATAAAATCAGAATGCACTTCCAGAGTCAGACAAATCATGGAAAAGAATTTCTACTTCCTGCAAGGGTGGATAGGGTTTAAACAAGACCCATGTTTTGCAAGTACTTGGCATATAATATTCCCTTCCCTTCCTACATCCCTCACCCCACCCTGACCTTCCAAGTGCAAGCAAAAAATTCACCTTAATAAAAATAATACTCGGTGCGCCCTGGTGGCTCAGGCACTAAGCTGACAGCTGGGACCTAGACCATGGACCCAGGTTAGGGGGTGGGGCAGGAACAACCAAAAAGAAGTAAATGGAAGTGCTTCCTCCTACTCTTCCTTCTTTCCTTAAAAATGCTTCTCCCTCCTCCCTCCCTTCCTCTCTTTAAAAATAAACAAATAAAAGCAATACTCAATTATAGCATTTTATAACATAATACATATATGTATATGATCTCATTTGAAAAATAATAGACCAAAAAAAGTGGTTTAAAGGCAGTTTGGAGGCTAGAAGAATCTGTCCCTTTTCCCCACCCTGCCCCACCCCCAGGCCCAGTCAGCCAACTACAGGCCTGCAGGGGAAGTGATGTTTCTCCTCCCCCAGGGGAAGGAAGGAAGGAAGGAAATCCTCAGCTGGCTGTAAAGAGTTTGCAGATCTTTGATTGGGAGACCTGGGCTTTCCAACCTGTCCTTTTTCTGTTGTTTCCAAATAACTCATTTTGTTATTGACTGATTGCTTTTGTTTGCCTTCAAAGAACTGGGGGTTTTGTTTGTTTTTAAAAGAAAGGTGCAGGCAGGAAGAAGGCCAACAGGCAGATAGGCTGGAAGAGGGAGGAAGCATTTTATCCGTATTTTGTTGTTCAACTTGTCCCCTTGCTTGACCCCTGCCCCCCCTGCCCCACTCCCCCGCCCTCCCCTGACCCCTGGCCAAGTTGGGATGTGTGGGCCATACCCACTAGGCCACTAGGCGTGCCCAGGGTTGGTTTTGAGTGCCCACCAGATACCAGCTCAGGAAGGAATTTCACATTTCCTCTCTCCCTCTAAAAATTCTGTTTAATTAGTATTGGAAGCAATCTCTGGCTCAGCCCTGGCCAGTGCAATCTGGCTTTATGTTAAAGATTACATTTCACCCAGCTCTGCTAGATTTGCTTCCCTCTCCACAGTTGCACTTGGCTGTAAAGGAGCGTGTCTTCTTCCCCCTGAAAATACTCTGAAGACACCCCTTGACTGCCTGCCTGGATAGGTTTCTTCTTTTTGCAAATGTGTATCTGGTCTCCTCCCCTCTGGGTGGAAGCTGGAGTCCTATTGAAGGCCATACCACTGGTGAAAACAATGCAGGAACTGATGATCCCAGGACTGGGGGCAAATCTGTCCTTGTTTGGGGCACCCTCCAACATGACCCCGCACCTGTAAGTGGGAAGGGACAAGAAGGTAAAATAAGGACAAAGCAACATCTCCAACAGCCACTTGGCAGTAGAGACCTAAGAGATATTTTCATGTCACTAATTCCTTAGTGGCTGTGTAGGCTGGCCAGTTCTTTTTGCTCAGCTTCTGTGTGTGAGCCAGCAGGGGCTTGGTTTCCCACCGCAAAGCAGCAGCCTGCTTTCTCCAGAATTCCGGGCTCCATCTCTTCCGGAAGCATGCCCTGGGGTCCCAGGCCAAGAGGAGGGTGTGCTTTTGTTTTCGTTCATGCCACAGAGGAAATCGGGGCAAGAGAAGGCAAGCCCTGGCTGAGCTGTCCTGGGGCTCAAGTCTTCATCCCAAATGCCTCAGGCAGGGTCCAGACAGACACTAAAGGCTTAGAAAGTGCTTGTTAATGGGAAGAAGGAAGGGAAAGTGGCAGAACGCTGGGCCTTTTCTGTCTGGTCTACATATTCAAATGATGCGACGGTGGGAGGGAGTTGGGACACGCTGATGAGATGCTGGGTTTGTCAGAAAGAACTCCTGGAGAGAGTCAAGTTGGCCAGGTACACAGAACAAGTTTATTAAAAGCAGAAATAACTAGTGGAGGTGGCCCGTGGGGCTGGAACGGTTATATCAAGAGAATACACACGTGTGTCTGCGGGACCTAAGCTGCCTGCCTCCCACACACAAGCATGATGAATTCTGTGTGTGTGTGTGTGTGTGTGTGTGTTTAGGAGTTTGGGGCATGTCCAGGTTACCTGGAGAAACAACAGTTCCAGTATCTAGGGCTGTGTCTCAGGCTGCTGAGCTGACATCTCCGCCCATCCGGTCTCTTTCAGGTTGTGCCCGTTTGTTTACTGTTCATACATCTGCGCGCTGCCCTGTAGATTCCCACCTCTGCTGTCCCCACATCACGAATACACTAATGAAGTCAGTAAAGTGTGTCACTTCCACTGATACACATTTTGGATTCAAAAAATAGCTACTACATTTCTTAATCTCTGTTATGGATTTTTTAAAGATAGTTCTTCACGTTTGTAGGGGGCTCTGATGGGTCCAAGGTCACCCAGATGTAAGCATTGCCCTACTGCTTTCAGGTGTAGTATTCGCTGCATTCCAAAAGGCGCCCGAACTGAAGTTTGAACAGGAACATTTATGCTTTAGATTAAATAGGGTTAAAATCTTTTTTTTTTTTTTTTTTTTCCCAGGGAATGCATTGAATCAACCCTGAAGAAATGCTAAACTTTCAGCCTGTTAAGCGATGAACTTTTAGAAACCAGTTGCTCAAAAGGAAAGAGTTCCTGTTAATGAATTATTGGCTCAAGGATCATCAGTATTGAGAGAGAGAAAGAGACTGACTTCATCTTACAAAAGAAAGAAAATAAAGATCAAGCCTCAACTAGATCTGGCCAGACATGCCAGGGAGAGCAGGCCATGTTAAGAGAAGGACAGGGAACTGCAGTTAGCAAATGTAGATCAGGAGAAATGCAATCAATACACGGGTATGTTTCTTCAGCAACAGAATAGTACTTTCAACATTGAGATAGAGAGGTAATACCCTGGTGGAGGAGTAGTTAGGTCTGCCGCCTCTGGCCAAGTGCAGTCCACATACCTCCCCAGGTCCCAGATTCATGGCCCCAGGTCCAAGGCTAACAGCCAAGATAATAAGCAACTAAAACAATAAAAGAAAATTCTTCTTTCTCTGTCTTCCTGCCTGCCTACTTGCCTTCATTCCTGCCTGCACCTTTCCTTTAAAGAAAATTGAATGGAGGGGGCACTTTGAAAGGGGTCTGGGAGAAGACAGCAAACAGATGCTATAGTGTGATCCATGCCATGTTAGTTCCCAGTAGAGCAAGCATTTTCAACATGGTAGTGGAACGACATTTACTGCTTCTTTGGGGTGTGTGAAAAAAATCATTATTTGCAATAAGTAAGGAGACAGGGAGATCCTTCTGAAAGCATTATCTCCTCAAGTGCTTTACTGGGGAGACTTTTGGGGGGTTTGGTCGAGGAAGCGGGTGCCATTGTTCAACAGGGGCGGGGGAAGATTCCTCATCCACGACATAGGTATCAGCCTTCTGTATCTCAGATCATACCAGGAAACACCTTCTCAGAGCAGCGATTTTGTACTGAAAATGAAGAAAGTTTGCCTTTGGGTCAGTCATAGCCAGCCTGTCTGTTCAGGCTGTCATATGGGTTGCAACCACTTAGCCACATCACAGAGTTTCTTTAAGATCTGTGCACCCCATGTTTATGGCAGCGTGATTTACAATAGCCAAGAAATGGAAACGACCTAACTGTTCATGGTTAGATGGATAAAGAAGATGTGGTGTGAAGATATATATGTCTATATAATGGAATACTACACAGTCCTAAAAAAGATTCAATCCTATCATTTGCAACAACCTGGATGGAACTAGAAGGGATTATGCTCAGTGAGATAAACCGGAAGGAAACAAATACTGGATGATCTCACGCATGTGGAATATTAAAAAAACAAAGCAAAGGAACAGACAAAAAAAAGACTAACCCTTGGACACTGATAGCAGAACTGCGGTTACCAGAGGGGAAAGAAAAGTGGGAACAAAGGGTGGTGAGGTCCAATGGACAGTGGTGGAGGACTATTTGAAATTTGGTGATGGGCGTGATGTTATCACATATTTAATGGAGTGAACTGCCCGTTTCAACTTATCCTGAAAATTCAAGTTACCTCACTAAAAATGAATTTTCTAATTAATTTTTTTTAAAGAGTTTCTTTATCCACTTGCCCCTACAAAGCATTTAGGTAATTATTCTATTGTCTAGAACTTCATTAGCAAGAGAATCGGGGGCCATTATACTATTAACAAAAGGCTGCTGTATATAAATATATACTATATCTGTATTATTAAAATTGCACAGAACAGAATGGAGAGGATTATGATTGGAGAAAAATGGCTATAAGAAGCTTCTTAGGACTCCATAATGAAAAAGGATTTGAAAACACTAAATTAGAATATGCAAGTTATAAAATACATATAGGTGACGTAATAGGAGAAATGTTGACAAACACTGGGTATCTGATGAAATAGTGCTAATTTTTTAGCACTGTAATATTATACTATAATAATGGTATCGTGGTCGCATTTTTAGAGTCATTCTCTTTCAGTCCTAACTGCTGACATACCTGCAGATTAAAGAGAGAGGAAAGGAGAAACAAAGGATAAAGGGAAAGAGGAATTCCTTAATGTTTCTTAGAACAAGACTTCCTTTTTGTTATGTTTCAAGATTCAGTTTTTCTTAGATTGCAGTTGCTGATGCAGGGTCATGAGTCAGACTCAGTCCACGGTTTGTTTTCTTTGACCTTCTCAGTGTTTTTTGTTTGATGTTTGATTGATTGTTTTTTGTTTTGTACATACATACACACACAAACATATATGTATGCATATATGTATATGTATATACATAAAATCTTATTGTAGTAATTATTCTACACATTAAAATAACCTCATATGTGTAGGTTCCCCCTTCCTCAGATAGATGTCAACACACCCTGCCCTCCACCAAGTCACCAAGGGTCCTTCACCATTGTACCGTGTTTTTAAATGATTAAAGCCAACACCATGAAACGGGATATTTCACTTATAAGACCGTGTTTCCAGCTTTTCTTGAGAAGTCTGACCTTCTGAACTTGGACTTGTGCCCTTCAGAGGAGCGTTTGCCCTTCTGATCATCCCAGCCCCCTGGATCATGCTGGGTGCACCGTCCCTTCTGCTTTCTGACTTCCCTTCCCTGCTGGAAATTCCCTGTTCAGAAATTCTACCATTAATCACTGACTCGCCCATCGCTGAACCAAGCAGAGGTTATACTTTATCTTATTGAACTCACCACTCAAACTAGAAGGTAATGGTGCACCCAGGTGGAGCAGTGGTTGGGTCAGTCACCTCTGAAGGAGCTCAGGCCACATACCCCAGGATTTGAGTCCCGGGTCTGAGGGTGTGTGTGTGTGTGTGTGTGTGTGTGTGTGTGTGGTGGGGGAACAAACCATTGTGAACAACTAAAACGAAAATAAAGCGGGGATGCTTCCTTCTTCCTCTGCCTGCCTGCCTACTTGCCTTCATTCCTGCCTGCACCTTTTCTCTAAAAAAACAAAACTCAAGAAGGTTAAGTCTTGCCATTGGAAACTAACAGCGCTCGAGGCTCAGAGAAGTGAGGTGATTCACTTAAGGCCACACAGCAATTTGGAATTTCAACCTCTCTGATTCCAAAGGCTGTGTTTTCATTTAAGACCCGCTGCTCCCTCTCTTCTGTAACCACAGCACACAAGTTCAGCCTCCCGGGTCCTGATCTGAGGGGAGAAGGTGGAGGAAGCCGTTCTCCAGGTGATGCTGGGCGCTGGGCTTCAGCGGTGAATGGTTCAAAAAGAATTCTTGAACATTAAAGTGCGGTGTTCTACGTTTATTAGAGAAAATGGAGGAGAAAGAAAGCCAAAGCAAGGGATGGAGTCTCCTTCACTGGGAGGGCTGCAGGCTGGGGGGCTGGTTAGATTTACGGTCTTGGGAGGGGAGTTCTGAGTGGACCCCCTTTCCAGTCTGTGAAGTAGCCTCTGGCTTTCTGGTGGTCAAGGAGTCCCATGGAGTGACAGCACTGAAGGCACTCCAGCTGGGTGTCAGTGTCTTCATCTTTGCAATGACTGGAAATCTATTATTGCAGCTCAGGAGGAGCCTGCAGCATAAATCCTTCCCAAAGGGCACCTGAATGACACCCAAAAGTTAGGACTCCACACAAGAGTCTGTCTCTGCTCCTGAGTGTGCGCATCGTGGCTAAATAAAAGCAAGGCTCCCAGACTTTGTTTCCAGGTAGAATACTATATTTGTGTAAAGAATAAGAAATCAAAATGCACACTCAAAGCTGCCATGTATTTACTATTAAAACTCAACAGTAACCAAAGCAATTGTGTAGAAGAGATTTGTGCCCAGGGAGGACTATTTTATCACTAGCATTGCTGACGTTTGCTGACACAGGGTGAGAAGAAACTAAATTTCTGCTGGTTTTGTTTTGGCTGTGCAGTGCTCACATCATGCACCCTTATTACCTCCCTGGTCAGTCTCTGCATCCGAATCTGAAGGGCCCCAGGGCCATGCTGCCCATTGACAACAAAATGGTGGGGAAATCCAAAACTGGGCATCTGAAGTGTGGGACTTCGCCTCATTAAGCCTTGCTTTTCCTTATCTACCAAACAAGGTCAAGAACAGAGCACGAGTGCTGGGAAAAGCAAGCAAGATTACACCATGGCTCACCCTGGTGGCCTGGTACGTAAGGCCACTGGAAGCAGTCCTCCTATATCTAAGGACCCAGGTTCGAGACCCAGGGTGGGGAGCACAAGCAAGATGAACAACTAAAATAAAACAAATACATGCTTCTTCCGCCTTTCCCTGCCGACTTGCTTTCCTTCCTGCCTGCACCTTTCCTTTAACAAAAATAAAAAAGATTATACCATAGAAAAAGTTCTTTCTAAACCATGAAGCAGTGTCCAGGTGGGTGTGAATTGCCCAGGTCAACTTCTATTCATATTTTCCTACAAAGAGACAGTACAAACTTGCAGTATTGAGAAATATAGTACAGTGTTGCAGAGGTATTTGATCTTCCTTGTGACATAAATGTATTTTCTTGAGGATTTTCTTAACAATTTCTTTTCTCTAGCTTTCTTATCGGAATACAGTATGTATATATATATATATATATATATATATATATATATATATATGATATAACGCACCACATTGGTATTATTTGACTTTATGTTATTGATAAGTCTTCTGGTCAACAACAGGCTATTCGTGGTTAGGGTGGGGGAGTCAAAGTGTTCTCAAATTTTCGACTGCACGGCAAGTCAGTGCCTTTAACCCCCATGTTATTCCAGGGTCATGTGTACAGCGTCCAGTCCATATTCTCTATGGATGAGACTTTCAGAAGCATCGAACACAGTCAGAAGGTACAGAGGCACCGTTTATTTAGGACTCTATGCATTTGTAAGCTGTTTCTTCCAAAGTCGGTCGTTAGATCGGATGCAGCTCTGGGCACCACTGGGGTGCCCTACACCTCAGTTCCACGCTAACACCTGCTGCCTGGAGTCAGAGTCACAGGCGATGGGCTCAGACTCACAGACTGGCCCCCGTTCTTCCTACCAGCCAGTATGAATCCAGGGGATGCCTCTACCTCCTCCTCCAGTGGGTAATTTGCAAGACCCACTCACAGAATTCAGAAAATGGCTACACTTCTGTCTTCCTTTGTTTTAAAGGACACCACTCCAGAGGTCCAGGTGGGAGAGATGCCACGGGCATCTTGCGGGAAGGAGAGGAGCTTCTCTCTGGGTAGACCCAACCCCGCTCCTAACACCTTGAAGTGTTCATCTACCTGAAAGCTCTCTCAACCCCATTTATTTCCAGGTTTTATGCAGGTTTTCTTACATACAAATGATTGATCGCATCATTGACCATCTACAACTAACTCTCTCTAAGCCCTCAACTCTCCCCAGACTTGGGGGTGACTCTGGAAGTCCCAGATCTCTAATCATGCCTTCATTCAACGACCAGCCCCATCCCGATGCTAGGGTGGGGCTCCCAGCCAAAAAATCAGCTCATCCGCAGACGAAAGATGCTCATCACTCCTGAGTATTCCAAGACTATTTAAAGAGAGTTCTGTGCCAAGATTTGGGGGACAAAGACCAAATCTAGATTTGTCACCATCTGCCACTTTGCAGTGACTCTCATGGAATAGCGTCTTCATCACACATCCGGAATCCCAATGCCGTCCTTCCCATGTACATGGTCAGGGGACTGAAGCCCAGGGACGTTTGTGGCATCACAACGCCATCAGGATGGCTCTTCCAGAGCTTACCAGATCCAAAGGAGAGATGGCTTCGTGCTGCTGGTTAGGGAATGACAGGGAGACAGGAATTCTCCCTGCGGATGGAGCTGGCGGGTGGACCTACCAGGAAGCTGACTTGAGCACCAGGAGGGAAGGTGGGCATGCTTGCTTTCTCTTGTTTGTTTAAATGAAAGGACTTTTTAGCAGCTGGGTGAAAGAAGGAGCAAGTGATCGTGAGCTTGGGCCAACCATCCAGGCCGTGTCTCGATCAAGAAAACCAGTGTCTGGGGGCTCCACTGGGCAAATTTCTAGCCACAGAGTCCAAGAGCTCTGCCCTAAAGGAGACTGATTCGGATGGGAACAATATCTGCATCCCTATTTTCTATTCAGAAATGAACACCGGGAGGTGAAATGAGTTACCCAAGGTCACACAGCCCTCACGTGCCCGCCAGCGCTGGTACCCAGTGATCCCAAACAGACTGCCTGTCCTCTGCTGCTCCCACAGCTGGAAACACCTCGGGAGCGGCAGAAGGCCCTGGGCCTGAACATCTTCTCCGAAACTGCAGCCTCTGTTATCTCTCACAGCAAGACACTCCCACCAGAGTGACTACTCTGCAGCATCTGCCTACGACTTTTCTATTCCGGGTGCCGGCTGTGTGATTAGCATAAATCTGAATACATTTCTCGTGTTTCACAGGAACTAGAAATACAGGGGAAATGAGATTAAAAAGCTCTTGTTCACCAGGGAAGCTGTGTGTCATCCTTCTTTAGATTCTGCCTCCTGTTCTTCTGCCCACGAAGCTCACCTGCCCTGAAACCATCTCAGGAGCTCCTCTTCATCCTGCAAAAGTCAGGTCTCCTGGGAGCCTCTCGGGAGGCCTCCAGGGCAGAGTGAATGAGTGTCCTCCTCATTCCAGCTTGCACAGGTATCTCTGTCCTCACACCCCATCACACTGTATTCTAACTCTAATAGAAAACCTGACGTGCCCTGGTGGAGCAGTGGTTGGGCCAGTCACCTCCCAAGGAGCACAGGCCACACATGCCTGGATTCAAGTCCTGGGTCCGGGGAGAAACAAGCAGTGTGAACAACTAAATAAAAATGAAATAAAATGCTTCTTCCTCCTCTCTCTGCCTGCCTGCCTGCCAGCTTGCCTTCATTCCTGCCCGCACCTTTCCTTAAACGAAAAGAAAAAACTTAGTCTACCTACAAAGTAAGTTTTGCCCGCTACCATCTTTCTTCCCTGTGTGTCTCCTGGACTCTCACACTCACGGCTGCCACAATCACACTTCTGACACTTGAAGCCACCAGATGTGTGGAGCGTTTCCTCCACACCAAAGCGACACCAGCTGGGTATCTATTTATCTAACTCAGCTCTGACACTTCACAGAGCTCGCATCGGATCCCACAGGTGAAGCACCAACCCTCCGCAAACACACACACACACACACACACACACACACACAGACCGACGTAAGACGCACGCACATACACATAAATATACAGACATGCACAGAGACAGACAGGCATATATGCACGCACGCACATAGGCAGGAATATACAGGCATAGAGACACACATACACGGACACATGCAATACATACAGAGACATACGCAGACACAGACACAGATTTACACACAGACACACATACATAACAGACATACGGACACACAGACACACAGATACAGACTCACACTCAGATGTCAGAGGCTGCTTTTGCTTCTGATCCACCAGCAAAGGTTCCAGCAGCCCCCTCCTTGGTTTCACGTCTTTGCTAGAGTCGCTCACAGAACTCAGGGCAACACGTTTGCCAGTTTATTAAAGACGCAAATCGCCAGCCAGATAAAACGACACGGAGGACAAGTCCTAGGAGGGTCCCAAGAGCAGCGGCTCCTGTTCTAAGGAGCTGGGGTGCGTCTCCTGCTGATGTGCATGTGTTGGCTCCTGGAGGCCACTGAGCCCCAACCAATGTATTTCTTCCGGCAGCCTCACCCCCTGAACGTGACTGATCACTGGCTCCATTTTCAGCCCCTCACCCCTCTCAGAGAAGGAGGGACAGGGCTGAACGTTCCAAGCTTCTAACCATGGCGGGGTCACTCCGGTGACCACCCTGTCCAAGGAGCCATCCTGAGCCACCTCCTGAGGACAAAAGACACTGCTGTCACCCAGGAAATCACCCGGTTTCAGGAGCCCTGTGTCAAGACCGCAAAGACAGAACATCAGACATGTAGATGCCCCAGGCGCTCTTATCACCCAGGAATTTATGAGGGTTTTAGAAACTCTGAGCCAAGACCTGGGGACAGGGACCAATATAGCTCTGTCTCATTGTAAGTCACAATGTCACACTAACATGCCCTGGAGTGAGTCATCTGGGGTTGTGCAGCCTCAATGCCACAGGTCTCAGGGGATTTGCTTGGTTGAAAGGCTCTAGAAAGTTCTTGACACCCTTTCTGGATCATTCAACCTCACACTGAGGGACCCCCTCACCCCAAAAGCTGTCCAGCTGATTTCAGACTTGCTGCATACTTTCCTTCTGAGTGTCTGAGAGAACTAGTCTCTCCAACAGTGTGAGGACAAGGCTCCGTCTTAGCACTAAGTCCGTGGGTGGGCCAGGCTGTAAAGTGTCTTCCTAAGAGTCCAAAATGACCCCAAAGAACCCCACACGTGTCATTCAGATGACAGCCCCCTGGGGACGCTCAGCAGGCTGGGCTGGGCCCACTCTGGTATTTCAATGAAACTAGCTCACAGGCCCACTCTGGAGATCTGCATTTCTGCTGGGCAGCCTTCACGCTCAACTCCTGTTTCCTCCACCTTCTCACCTCCGCGTGGTCTTTCTGGCCCCCAGACTCACACTGGCTAAGTCACGCTGCCGAACTACCACGCACACCAGGTTCTGTGAGGCGCTGACTTTTACTGAAATCGAAGCCCCTTATTTTCCTACAATCCCACCAGGAAGAATCGCTCACTGACTAGACTTCCCATAATTTTTAGCGTTAAAACTGGACCAATTGGAGTATCACCTGGCTTGGGGGTGTGTGTGTGCTTGCTTGCATGGGGGTGGGACGAGGTGGGGAGTAGTAGTTCATACCCCTCGGGTAGGGGAATCTGCACCCCTGTCAGGTGCAGTTGGATGTCTCTTTGCCCAAACTTTTAACAAATGGTGATTGAAACCAGGACAGAATTCCAAGCGAGGGGAGACACTGGGATAGCATTGCTCACCCAGCACGATCCTGCGCACCCCGGACGTGTGGTAAGCCCATCACTGGCTGCATTCCCCCTTTGATGGTAGATTATTGGCATCTTTTCCTACCTCTTTCCTTCCCACGGTGAGGCCTCTCCCACTTCCCTCTCTTCCCATTCCAAGTTCCTCTCACTAGGAGACTCCAGCTCTCTGTCCCAGGCTGTTTGAAGCTCCTCGGCACACCCACTCTTGCCTAAGGGGTTCAGTCCGCCATCTTGGAGTGACAGCAGGACCCTGCAAGGTTTGGGTGTGACCCCCTTCCCCTCACATGACCAAACTCCAGGCCTAGGATCCCTCCCTGGAAGCACAGGAAGTCCCAGGGGGTGGGCTGTTGTTTTTCTTTCCATCCTGTCTCCCCCACAGAGCCGTGAGCAGCTGCAGGACCGAAGCTGGCTGTCTGATTCATCTCATGAGTCCCATTTCTGCCCAGAGGAAGGAAGGAAATGGAAAGAAGGCTGGAGGGTGTCATAGCACCCAAGTCAAGAAAAAGGCAGGAGGGAAGCAAGGGGCCACTTTGGAGCTGGGTTGCCATGTCTGAGGACCACATATTCCTGGGAGAATTCAACCAAATGGAAGATCACAATATTTAGCCCATGGTAGGGGTCCTGTCATCTGAAAAGTCATTGCAGTAGACTAAATATTCCCTCTCCCGGCCAGAATACACACCCGTCACCCATTGATTTGCATGTGGACTTGGTCTTGTGACTTGCTTTGACTAAAGGAACCTGAGTGGGACTGGCAGTGTGGGCATCCTGAGCAGAGACTTTACGATGCATCACCTCTTTCTGCTCTTGCTCTCGTGCTCCTGACATTGGCCATGAGAAGAGTCTCTCCAGGAAGTACAAGAACTGGAGACGCATGACACGGGTCCAAACCCAAGCCATCGCTGACCCATAGAGCACCGCGGGAGAAGTCATTGAAAGCCGCTGAGCTGGGAAGGGGTTGTTTGTTACTAGTCAACGCTGACTCTTACGTCATCTCTACAACCTCACTAACGCCACTGCTCATCATTTCTACCAAGTTGGAATCAAGTCTCAGCTTGCCTGTCTCTATTGATGGGGAGTCCATAGCCTGCCAAGGTTGCTCAGTCTCGTCTCTGGATGGTTAGAGTCCAACCCACTCCCCATTGATCCTCTCTCCCTCCGGCCCTTCTTTCTGGGCTCAGGAAGGCTACCCCAGCATAACCCAGAAGGGATGGAAGCAGTGTGGTTAGCGGCCCCAGCCCCTGGTTCCCCAGACCTCCAGCAGCTGAGCCTGTTATACAGCATGGCACCTGTGACAGGTGATTCACCTTGACCCTCACCTCTCTACCTGTTCTCCTTTCTCTCATCCTCCACACATGCTGAGTGTGGAACTGATCATTGTAGCCAATCACTGTGGCCCGTGCCTGACCCTGGTGTCTACTGGTCTAGACATTATGTTTCTACAGGAAACGCCTGGTTAGAAGCAGACTTGGGAGCTGGACAGACCAGAGGGTCAAGCCTGGCCTTGTCCTCACCTGCTAGCTTACCTTGGACCTGCCACTTTAGTCTTGAAGCTTCAAGAGTCCAATCTGTAAAAGGAAAACCACCCTTGGCTCCATCTCCAGAACTAGAGTGAAGATTAGCAGCGATACTATGCACCAAACATGTAGTGTGGTGCTGACAGAAAGGCACTTAATTTTTTTTTTAAAAGGAAAGGTGGAGGCAGAAATGAAGGCAAGTAAGCAGGCAGGAAGAGAGAGGAGGAAGAAGCATTTTATTTCATTTGTATTTAGCTGTTCACACTGGTTATTTCCCCCATATCTAGGGCTAGAGCCCAGGGGTATGTGGTCTGCGTCCTTCAGAGGCAGTGTACCTAACCGCTGCTCCACCAGGGGCACGCAATCTTAGCTGAACAATCCAGGAGTAATTGTTCCTCTCTCTCTCTCTCTCTCTCTCTCTCTCTCTCTGGCAAGACACAGGCAGGAATGAAGGTGAGCAGTTAAGCAGGCAGGAAGAGTGAGGAGGAAGAAGCACTTTATTCATTTCATTTAGTGTTTCGCCTCGGTTGAGCCTGTCAGTACCAGGACGTGAACCTGGGACCTTGGGATATATGTGGACTGTGCCCAACTCCCACTCCATCAGGGCACTGAGTAATGGTTTACTCTTCATCAAGAGTAAAACTATTGAAATTCCTGTCACCTGCATTTTTTTTAATATTAGAGATTCTTTTATTTAACTAAATGCTCTCAATTCAACTGCACCAATACTGTGAACTTAATTTTCAACACTTATTTTTTTTACAAACATTAACTTTTTTAATTAGAACTATAATATTTTCCTTTTTAGAGTATATGAAAATCAAATTAAAATAATAACCGTAACATTAAAAGGAAACTTCTGTGCACATCTGGGCTCCAGAGGTATCACTTCATCTATCTGCAGAAGTGGAACCTTCTAGAATATTCTGAAATAGGAGGAGGATTTACAAACCACACAGGCCCTTCTTCCCACTCTAGTCCCACTAGCCTGACACGGAAGCCAGTGTTTGGGTACTTGGATGGAGGACTGAGGAGGGAGTCGCTGAGAATACCGTGTGGTTATAATGTTGCGTTGCTTTCTCACTTACAATCTGATTAGATCATAAATGGTTCCGTTTTGTGATGTAATAGTCATAGCCAGAATGGGATTGCTACATAGCTATCTTCATGTGGATGAGACTTAATTACTTAACGCTTCCACTCTTGCGTATTTAGCTTGTTTCCAATTGTTGATGCTTTTCTTTAACCCTTTTCAAAGTGTCTCAGAGATGCTGTTAAGTGTGAGAGGAAGATCGGGGAAGACGACGGCCCTCTCTGTGCCCGTTGACCTGCTAGGGCCTCTTGTCTTAACATTAACTGTGACCCGTTCCCGGTTCAAAGTCTGTCTGCATTCAGACAGCAACATAGAGGCCCAAGAGCTTCCATTCAAAACGCAAGACCTTACTGACAACCACCCAGGATTTCTGAACCACTCGGGATGACATCCCCAAAAGACATGCAGCACCGTCACTGCCTTTTCTCAGGTCACCTCCAAGGCCCGCTGGGACTGTGGCCAAGACTGCTAAACCAGAGATGCCTGCTGCCCTCTGTGCATTTCTTGGGCACTGCTTCCTTGTAAAAAGCAATTTTTCAAAGGATATGAAAATGCTCATGCATTACCAGGTGGACCAAAGAAAACCAATTTGATCTCCCAGAGACAATCCTATGAAAATATTAGCCAACACCTTCTTGTGGAGATGTCAACCTTTTTTATTTTTTTTTTTAAAGGAAAAGTGTAGGTGGGAATGAGCAGAAGCAGGCAGGCAGGAAGAGAGGAGGAGGAATGAGCATCTTATTTTATTTAGTTGTTCATCTTGGTTGTTCCTGCCGGTCCTGGGACGTGAACCGGGGTCCTTGGAAGATATGGAGATTATGCTCTGGGGGGAAATGGTTGACCAAACCGCTGCTCCATCAGGGCGCTCCAATGTTAAATCATTGGGGAGATAGATGCACCCCCATCCCAAGGGAGGCAGCTGAGTGAAGTGGATGAAATGGCCTTGGTCTGAGCCCAGCTTTGTCCCTTGCTGGTGCATGACCCTGGGCCAGTGACCATTCCTCTCAGAGACTCACTACGTCTTTGGTGTGTGAAGGGCTTGTTACAAAAGACCGTCGCTGAGACAGAATGCAGTCTATCATTCACCCTTCAGGTACACAGTTCCATGAGTCGTGTGTTCAGAGTTTTGTGGCCATAACCTCAATCCATTTGAGAACATTTTCATTCCACCCCCAAAGAAACTCCGGACCCCTTAGTCACCAGGCTCAGTCCCACAGCACCTGACCACCATGAACTTACTTTCTGTCTCTGTAGATGTGCCTCTTCTGGACATTTCATAGAAAAAGAATCATTGACTATATAGTGTTTTGTGATGAGCTTATTTCCTTAGTATAATGTGGTCAAGGCTCATTCATGCTGGGTGAAGGGCCTTTCATTTCACTTTTTAAAAGAATCATGCAGGCAGGAATGAAGGTAAGCAGAGGTCAGCAAGAAGAAAGAGAAGGAAGAAACGCTGATCTTATTTAGTTGTTCACCTTGACTGTTTCCTCTGGCCCCGGCTCCCGAACCTGGGTCTCTGGTGTGTCTGTGGATAGTGGTACAGAGGCCTGGCCAGGCCACCAGAGCACGCCTATTATGATTGGGAACCCGATTTTCACACCTGCCCCCACTCCCAGGAGACTGTTGGTTTTGCCTCCCCTGCCCCTCCCCACCAGCCCTTCCAGGACCTTCTCCAGAGCGCCTCCTCCAGGCTGGCTCTCGGGAGAGCCAGCAGCATGACAGCGGGGAGACAGACGGCCCATCTCTGTGGCAGGGAGAGGAGGGCCTGGTTAAGCTTGCGGCAGATGCCCTGGAGGGCAGGAGGAGAATGAGGTGAGGTGTGACCGTGGGGTGCTGTGGTCGGGAGGGGATGGAGTTAGCTCTCACGAACTAGTGTCCCGGTTATGAACCAGATCCTCTTTCTCATTTCCTAGTGTTGCTGGTGTAACTTGATTCTTTTCCTTTTTTAACTTCTGGCACTGGGCCTTATTTCCACAGAGGAGACTCCTTGCAGAGATCGGGCCAGTTGGGAATCCCGGGGTTTCTTTGGTGACTGGCTGAGGCCTTTGTAGAGGCTGATCATGTGTCCCATTTTAAACAGAACAGGGCTGTTTGTTTGCCTGTTTCCCGACTGTCGGTTGTGTTCTGTGTCTAATAAATTGGGACCGTCTGCAACACAGGGCCACAGTGGGTGTTGATGAACCGTCCCAGCCTGTCTATTGAGGGGGCCCCAGAGCCCCGTCCCATTTTTTTTAAACATTTTTTTATTGTAGTAATTATTCTATACATTAAAATAATTTTCTGTGGACAGGTCTCTCATGCCTCAGATAGATGTCCACACACCCTGCCCTCCACCACATCACTGAGTGTTCTTCCCCACTGTCCGGTGGGCTCCGCCACCATTTGCCCCCTGCCCGCCCCGTTCCCTGCTGGTAACCTCAGTTCTGTTGCAAATGTTCCAGGGTTGGTTTTGTTTCCTCTGTTTCTTTGTTTTGTCTCTTCATGTTCTGCCTATGAGTGAGGTCATCTGGTATCTAGCTTTTTGGACTTGTTTCACTCAGCATCATTCCCTCTAGTTCCCTCCATGTTGATTCAAATGACAGGGTTTCGTCTCTTCTCAGGGCTGTGCAGTGTTCCACGGTGTATATGCACCACATTTTCTTGATCCATAATCTGATGTTGGGCACTTAGGTAGTTTCCAGTTCTTAGCTCTTGTGAACAGGGCTGCAGTAAACATGGGGGTGCAGACATCTCTGCCAATGAATGTTTTTGTGTCTTTTGGGGAGATGCCCAGAAGTGGAATGCCCATCCTGTTTTGTCCCATTTTGAAATGCAATCAGGACTTGGAACCGCTGTGAATCAGATACTTGGTAAAAACCAGGTGCCTCACATCCTACCTCATTCAAGCCTCACAGTAAATCCACAAGGCAGACGCGTTCACCAGATGGAAACGCCGAGGCTCCATAAGTGGGGATATAGACCTTCTGGACAGGATGCTGACGGCCAGCCAACTTTGTGTCGCTCTGTCTATAAACTGGACTTCAGGAGGCAAGGTGGCCACCAAAAGATGCTCCTGCCAAACTCATGTGGTCTCCCAGGGCCCAAACTTTGATTCCAGACCCCTGGGTCAAAGAGCTCCAAGTCACATTGTAATGTCTTTCTTTGGCTTTTAAAATAGCCCAGAGCTATAAATCCCTTAGAAGAAAACACAAGGGAAATGACCTATGACATTGGATTTGGCAGTGACTTCTTGACTATGATATAGAAAGTACAGGCGACAGAAGTAAAGATAGATGAAGTGGGCCACATCGAAATTAGAAACTACTGTGCATCAAAGAGTAGTTAACCGAGTAAAACAGGCAGCCTATGGCGTGGGAGAAAATATTTGCTAAGCATGGAGCTGATAAGGGCTTGATATTCAGAATACATAGAATTTAACTACAAATCAGTAACAGCAAAAACAACTGATTGGATGATGAACAAAGAACTTGAACAGACATGTCTGCAAAAAAAATGGATATGCACACAGATAACAGGTCTTTGAAAAGATGCTCTAACACTCATCATGAGAGAACCACAGAATCAAAGCCACAATAAAGGGTACATCCCAAGGCCCCAGGTGGCATCCAGGGGTTGGCAGAAACCACCAAGATGAGCAACTAAGTAAAACAAAGTCCTTCTTCCCACTCTCTCTTCCTCCCAGTCTGTCTCTGCTAGCCTTCATTTCTACCTGCATCTCTCTCAGAGACAGAGAGAGAGAGAGAGACAGACAGAGAAAGAACAATAAGAAAAATACCCCTTCATCCCTGCTAGGATGACTGCCATCAAAGAAAAAAACAGCAAATGTGAGCCAGGCTACGAAGCATTTGGGAATGTGGTGCACTGATGGTAGGAATGTAAAAGAGTAGTGTTACTGTGGAAAACAGATGGCGGTTCCTTAAAGAGATAAAAATAGAATTACCATATGATCTAGCAATTTCACTTGGGGGGGGGGGGGGGGATGTACCCACAAGAATTAAAAGCAGGCTCTTGAAGAGATATTTGTACAGCCATGATGGTAGCTGCATTATTCACACCAGCCAAAAGGCAGAAGTCACTCAAATGTCCCCAGATGGCTAAACAAGGCAAATAAAATGTTATCTACAAAATGGACTAGCACTCAGCCTGAAAAAGGAAGGAACTTCTGACCCAAGCTACAGTGAGGATGGATCTTGAAGGTATTAACTAGATGAAACAGACCTATCATTAAAAAAAAAAAAAAAAAAAAAAAAGCCTGCAGGGCTCCACTTCTGTAAGGTACTTAGAAGGGGCAAACTCACAGAGACTGAAAGCAGAATGGTGTTTGCCAGGGCCTGGGGAGATGGGGGAGGAAGGGGAAGGGACAGGTCATGAATGCTGAATAGTTACTGAGTTTCAGATTTTCTAGCTAAAAATGCTCTGGCATTGGAGGGTCTGGATTGCAAACAGTCAAGTGCTCAGTACCGCTGAATTGTCCCTTTCACAATGGTTAAGATGGTTACAGTGTATGTATATTTGACCACAGTAAAAATAAAAATATAAATAATAAAATAATAGCCCCATGTATTCTGTTTTTTTTTTTTTCAGTAACTAGGGTTCTGCAAACTCCCAAGGGCCCACAGGCATCTCCAAGGGGAGCTGACTCCTGGGGGAGGGGGGGGGGTGTATATCATTTTTTAAGACATGCAGGGTCTGGGAAAACTGCACCCAGCCCCCAGACAGAGAAGAGCACCCCTGTTCCCACACCCCTGTGAGCTTACCAGGACCTCACACTCACTTTGCACATTCGCCTTCCAGAAAACAGCCTGGAAAGTAGCAATTTGACAGCTACAGAAGAAGATCAGAGAGGTTTAATCACTTGCCCAAAGTCACACACACAGCAAGGAAGGCAGAGAGCCAGGTCTCAGATTTAGGCTCTCTTTCCTCAACCTATCAGCAGCCTGGCTGGAAGCCTGGGTGAGGCTGCCCATGACCTCAAAACAGTGCTCAAGGGCATTTCTCCTGGAGGGTCTTCAGTCTCTTATAAAATGAAAGGCCCAGGTCTGAGATGTCTGCAAACATCATGCATGTGACCCTCCCGCAAGCTCCAGGCACTGCCCAGTGGACCAGATGGGCCAGGCCCCTGGCCTCAGGGACTTCCCAACACACTAAACAAATGAGCAAACAGGAACTTTCCAGAGTAAAAGCACCGGAAGGATGGGATATCTGGGAAAGGCTGCTTTCACGGGGCAGCTGAGGTAGGCCTCAAGAAAAGTTAACTTTCGAGCTGAGAACTGCATTACTGAATGAAAAGGAGTCAGACAGCAGAAGAGCAGAAAACATTCCAGGTAGAAATAACAGCACGGAGAGAGGGGGAGTGGGGGGAGTAAGCTTGGTTTCTCAGGAAAACAGACGGGAAGGCTGTGTGGTCTCCCCCAGGTTAGGGAGAAGGGTGGGCAGGTAGGAGATGGGCAGTGGGGAGCCGGACACCAGTGGGGAGCAGCGGGAGGCAGGCGCTCAGGGCCAAAAGCCAGGGACAGGGAGGAGGATCCTGGGAGGATTTTCAGCAAGGAAATGACAAGACCAAAAAGAAAAAAAAAGTATTCTTGGCTATGCATGTGCGTTGTAAACTGTAGAGTGCTGTGTGTCCCTGTTAGATATGAAGCCCTTCTTTCTTTGGGCCAACTGTGCGACTTTGGACAAAGGCACACACCTTGAGGCTTAGTGAGCAGCAATGCATTCTTCCTATTTCCATTCCGGCTTCCTTTTCAGGGGCCTGCTCAGGTTCTGACTTTTCCCAGGACCTCCCTCTCTGAGTCATCAGCAGGCAGACAAGGGTGGCATGCAGCATTTGGGCAGTGGAGCCAGGGCGGGCACCCCTGGGCAGGTCCCCAGGGAAGCAGGGCCGAGCAGAAAATAAAGGAGACATTTCCAGAAAAGGGAAAATTCATGCTGGATGGAACCCTGGAAACCCACTGGGGAAACTGAGGTCAGAGAGCAGAAAGGGACTTGTTAGATGACAAGTCCGAAACAGTTGAGACTTGTTCCCAAGACTCTAGCAGACCCAGCAATGACAACGAGAGCTGATGACCTGTGAACTTTCACTGTGGCCAGCCACTGGCCTAAGGCCATTAGACGTTTGACAGTCATCGCTTCTCACAGGAACGCAGAAGGAGAGGCTTTCATAGATGAAGACGTAGGCAAAGAGATGCAGCTGGCAGACAGGACTGAAGACAGGCCTCCCCAAGATCTGTCACTTTAGCATGTGGATTATTGGGAGCTGGGGTCAGTCAAGGACCTGCTGGGGTCAGTCAAGGACCTGCAGGCTCAGGAGAAACTTTCGTCACTCCTTTAACTACCTAGAAGAATGAAAACTAGGGGTGTGACCCGGAATTCGAACTTCTACCAGAAATAACCTTTCTAGCAGAGAAACCTATCTATATGTCAGGACAAACACCCAATTACCATGTGATGTAGCCATTTCACCTCTCTCTTGTGAACCCACAAGAATTCAAAGCAGGATCTTGAAGAGATGTTTGTGCAGCCATAATGGTAGCTGCATTATTCACAGCAGCCAAAAGGTAGAAGCCACTCAAATGTCCACAAATAGATGAACAGACAAATAAAATGTATCTACATACAACCTAGCTGTATATCTGATCTTCGTCATTTGAGTCACTTTCTCCATATCACCTGACTCTTCTCTCTCCTGGAAAACCCCAGACCCTGACCCTGTTCCTTAGTTCATTTTGTTCCTGTTGACTTTACAATTTATATCCATGTGGGGTCTCCACGCTAAAGTCATTTCATTTTCATTCTTTTCTCTTCTTGATCAGTCTGATGTTCATGTGAGGACTCAACCAGCCTGAGAAGAACCCAGAGGCATAAGGGGAAGTTTCCTAACTGTCCCTACAGGATCAAAGTCCAGAGGCTGGCGGTTCAGGACTATGGACCAAACAGACTCAGGGAGGAGAAATCACTCGGCCCGCGGTCACTCTCACCCTAGGGTACACGCCTCCTGTAGTCACTCCCGACAAGGATGGATCACCCACATCTTCACATGGGATGTCACCAGACACAGCCAAAGCTAGATGCAGAAAGCAGTGGTTAAATTGAAACTCAATGCGGTTACACGGTTGGCTTAAAGACTCACTCGGTAGCTGCAGGGGGAATGCTCGGGAAATGACAGGGACGAACCCATACACCGCCCGGCTGGTAGCAGCTGTGGTAGAAAGAACATGAGTTTTCTGTGAAATCAGAGATGGCTCTTTGATAATCTGTGGGATCAGCAGCCAGTCACTTAGAGCCTCTCTCAGATTTCATTTCCTTAGCTTGAAAAATGAGGGTGAAACGCTCAGCCTCTAGGGGCCGGATTCACCCAACTGGTGGACAGAGTCTGGGGGGGGGGGTGTTCTGCAAAGGGCTCAGTAATGAATCTTTTCAGCTGGGTGGCCCTGATGATCTCTATTACATCTTCTCAACTGCCTTTGTCGTGACTACAGAGCCACAGATGATATGAATTTATACACACAGGCAGCAGGCCGTATTTGACCCGTGGGCCCTAGTATTTTGTTGCTGATTTTTTAAGGAAAGGTGCAGGCAGGCATGGAGGCGAGTAGACAGGCAGGGAGAGAGAAGAGGAAGCAGCATTTATTTTACTAGCTGTTCACACTGGTTGTCCCCGCTCCCGGACACCGGGCCCAGGACTGGAACCTGGGGGGATGTGGCCTGTGTCCTTTGGCGGAGATTATCCTACCCCCTGCTCCACGGCGGGCTCTGGTTTCCTGACACACGGTGCCCAGAGAGGGCCAGGTGCACAAAGCACTATCTGCGTAGGACCTTCGTGCACCCCAGGACTTGTGCATTTGTGAGTCCCACCCACCATAACAGATTTTCATGGGCCCTAAGTGTTTCCTTTTTTTTTCCCCAAAGGAAAAACTGCTTCCCATTTTTAAAGCAATTAAATTATTTTCGTGGGTCACTAAAAGTGTTATGGGTCTCAGGCATCCCGCCCAGGTGTCTGGTAGACAGGTGCTCCATACCTGGGTCACTGTGTCAACACTCCCACCCCAATCAACCTCCGCCATCCCCTTCCTCTCCTGGGCGGATTTATCTCAGTCACCTCCTTCTAATCTGAATCACGAGCTTCAAGCGTGAACCCCACTTCTTAGAATCAGCCTGGGGCTCCTCGTTTGCTTCAATTATTTCATGGATCTGCCCACATTCCCCATCTCACTTGGCCACAGCCCAAGACCTTTGGATGCCTTTCTCGGCTGCTGCCCATTTCAGACCCGGAGCTTGCCTTGTCTGCCAGAGCACCTGAGAATTCTGGCTTGCAAAGAGTCCTAAAAAGGCATCATCATTCAATCTGCCAGTGACATATTTGCAACTCCTTTCTTCGCTGGAGGATTCTGAGTACATCACTTCAAATTCAGAAGGTTATGTTACTTTGTTGGCAAAAGGGAAAAATAATAATCTCCCATTAGTCAGGGTGCAACCCAGTTTGGCTGCGGTAACGAGTTTCCCTTGCTGAGAAGCGAGTCAGCGGAAGCAGAGGAAGAAGCACAAACAGTCCTCCAATCAAAAGGCAGCAGACTGAGTGGCGTCACTATGAAGTCCTCCAATCAGGGTAAAAGAGAACCACTAAGAAGCCAATCAAAACCCTTGTCCCACCCCCAGGAGACCCTTGGCCAGGGATAAGGGCTGCCAGACTCCTTAAAGACCTCAGCCTGAAACTCCTGGTGGCCTGTTCCCCTCTGGGAATGTGACCACCCTTATCCCGTCTGTTAGTGTGCTGTCTTCAGTGAATCTCACCTGCTCATATGGCTCTGCTGCCTTCTTTGTTCCCAGAGTGGCTGAGCTGGACGAAATCTCTGCGACTCACAAGAACCCCGGAGTGAGCCAGGATCCTCGAGTGACAGCCTGACATCCCAGAGATTCAGTCGGGCTCACGTCCTCACTCATCGCATTGCTCTGCCCTGTGATGATCTCTCCCGGAGCACATACTCCAAGGTCACCAGGGCGGGGACACAGAGGGGGTGAGGAGAGACCCTGGCTGTCAGTTGCCTTGACCCAGAAGTGACCCGTCACTTCCCTTCACAAGTAACTAGACTGTCGTCGTCACGTGATCCCCACATGCCTGCACAATTTTGTGGGGGATACCTATGTGCTCTTTGGGGAACCCCCAGAGGCTTCGCCACGGGTTCTTGGGTTCCCTGGGAGGTTGGGACAGTCAGGAGAGCGTGGGTTGGTGAAAACTCCTGCCACTGAGCTGGTGATCGCTAATCTCAGTTTCTGATTCCACAAAGGGCCTCTGTTTTGCTCAGTGAGACTTTGGTCTTGATAAAAGAGGTGTGTCCCCTGTGTGCTGTTTCCTGATGGAACTTCTTTGCTTAAGTGGCCATCAGACTGGCCAGGTCCTAGTTGGCTGGCTGTTCAGCTGGGCTGAGAAGGCCTCCAGAGACGAGCGTGTTATTTCGCCCAATTCCCCCACCCCTGGGATGGAGATCCTGATTCCCAGCCCTCAGCCCAAAGCCATAGCAGAGCTTACCCCAGGTGTCACTAGTCTTCACCTTTGTAGCCCAAGGTCAGGCTTCGGCTTGGAGCTGTCGCTTTCTATTTTCTGGCAAAGTTTACTTTGGGTAAGTGTAACAAGTTGGCCAGTGGGATAAAGTACACCTGGAGTCAAGGCAATGATATCTGTTAACCAAATGTGCTGTGTGTCTCGCTTTTTGCCATGTGTTTGGTGAGAATTCTCTTTGAAATCCCTCCATATCCCCCTTGTACGTGTGGAAAAATGGAAGCACGGGGTATTAGATGGTCTGTCTCTGTGTCATAATTGATACCAAGAGTCACATCCCCATTTGCCAGACTCCACAGGCACCCTATTCCATGTCTGGGTTCAAATAGCACCTTGGGGTGCATCCTGGTGGAAGAGTGGTTTGGTCAACTGTCTCTGGTCAATCCACCATCTACATTCATCCCAGGGACCCACGTTCGCGTCCTGGGCTGAAGAGAACAAGCAAGATATACAACTAAATAAAAATAAATAAAGTGTTTTTTCCTCCTCTCTCCTCCTGCCTGCCAGCCTTTGTTTCTACATGCACCTTTCCTTTAAAACAACTCCCCCCCAAAAAAAATAGCACCTTTGGTGCTTGCCAGCAGCAATTATGTCACTCCACACCCAAAGGATCCCTAACTCTCAGGGTGTGCAAGGAACGAGTTCAGTTTTTGGTTAAGCATTTACTGAGTGTCCGCTATATCCAAGGACCTGGCTAGGTTCCAGGGTTCAGGAGGTGAATCAGAAATGGTATTCTTAAGTTCATGGCCCAGGGTAACATAAATTCCCAGTGAAGTAAGAAAGAAGCCAGCAGAGGAGGGAGGGGGCCGGGGGAGTGGAAGCTGGAACCAGTGAGAGGAAAGGTCTGGAAAGAGCTGAAGACTTGATGGATGTAGAGGAGGCAGGGCGTCCAGACAGGACGGCGTTCCAGGCCCACGAGGGTTGTACAGAGGCACAGGAGCATGAGAGAATGCCGTATTATGGAACCTGAATCCAGGATGGGACCGGGTGGGGAGATGTGGACATGTGACTGGAAAGGTAGTTGGACCTGATGGTCCCTTTATTCAGAGACTTCCCTTCATTTTCAGAGTTGAAACGGGGACCAGTTGGAGAATCGCCAGGCCCAGCAGGGGTGGGGTAGGGATGACCAGGGGTAGGAGGAGATGTCCAGGTTTGGGACAGGGGAAGAGGGGAGGGCAGCACCTCATTTGGGGGATCCTGCACCCTTGTCTGGTGATGTGGAGTTAGTTAGATGTGTGTTTGCCCAAATTAACTTTTGTGATTGAAACTGGGGCAGAATTTCAAATCGGGTGGGACGCGGGGGACAATGTTGCTCAACTCAGGCTATTCCAGTCAAACCAGGACAGTTGGTGACTGTCATTCCTCAAATACCCATGGGTGGGGACAGGCTCCGGGTGCTGCACTAGGCCCTGCAGACCCAACAGTGAGCAGTCACGGCGCACAAAGGGTGGAGGAGAGACACAGTCAAGAAGTACAGACAGAATGTGAGAGCTTCAGAGAGAGCTGATGAAGAAGCGCCCTGAAGGCGCAGCACAGGCTCTGGGCTGGTGGGATGCCCTGATAGAGTTGTGGGCAGACTAGCGATGAGGTTAGATTTGTGCTTTAGAGACTCACCCACACCTGCAGGTGTGGGGCCTGCTGCGACACCTGGGTGAGGACTCAGCACAGGGCTGGGCACGCCGTGGGCACTCAGATGACGCCGTGGGATCTGCTGTCAATGTGCTGTGCCTCCTGGTCTGGGGCCTGCGTCCCTCCCCCTCCTGGCATCTCTGTCCCCAAGGATATCTATGCAGGGCCAGATTCAGTGTAATCACTCAGCTGGCTCTGTGCCCAGCTAGGGACATCTTGATAAGCATTCAAACTCTGACCTTGACCCCCCCTCCCCCAGGAGGAGACAGCCTGACTCCCTTGGGTCTGTTGTGGTTCTGCTGTTAACTGGCTGAGGACTCAGCAGAGTTTCTCCAGCACCTCCTCCATCCCCTGAATGCAGGGTGGCCAGAAACTTGACCAAGAGTCAAGTGAGTCCTTCTCTGTCCTTGACTGGTGTGTTCATAAGCAGGAAGCTTCTCCACTCTGCTTCTCTTCCATTTCCTTCTCCGCAAATCAGAACAATCATTCTGTCTTCCCATCTCACAGGGCAGTGATGGGGAGCAAGGGAATCCATCCAGTTCCTCTTCAACCAGAGCCTCCTCCCTAGGCACTTACAGGGACACTAGTGTCAGGAGGGAGGGACAGCACAGAGGCAGAAAAGAGAAATAAGACACTTGTATTTATTGAACCTACATAGGATCTAAGCTCTGCTCTCATAATACCACGGAATTTGTTTCATTTAATATTCACAACAACTCAAGGAGGTGAGTTTGCTCCTTGCCCCCTTTTTCCAAACTAGGAATCTAAGGCAAAAAGAAACTAGGAAACTCGTCTCTGGGACAGCCGGCAGGCGACAACAAAGCAGGATATGAACTTGGTCTCAGTGCGATGGTTTGCTCACAAGGGCTCAGAGTCAAGGTGATGGAGCACACAGCTTGAAAGAAGATTTAGGAAACTCATGGAGAGATGCAGACTGAAAAGCTAGCTTTAGGACATCAAGTTAGGTGACAGAGGAGTGGGCAGAAGTGAAACCAGACACTAGAGTGAGGTCTGGACCACAGGGGAAGAGACCTCAGAACTCAGCCAGAGTCATGGCGGAATAGATAGGAGTAGGTGGGTGAGGAATGGTGATGTTGGGAAGTTTGGTACATGGACATGTGAAGGGTCTCAGAGAAAGAGAGTTGGCACATTCATTCTCTAGGGAAACAAAGGTTTAGCAAGGGCAGGAGTCACCCAAAAGGAGGCTTGGATGACCTGGGTCAGACTGGAAAGGCAGGCTCTGTCTTGACAGTCATGTGACCACCAGCAGTTGACCTTCCTGATCCTATTTCTACACCTCCTCTTCCCCAATTTCACTTTCTCTGTTTCAAAAGCAGGGCTGTATGCACCCACCTCATAGAACTATTAAGATTGTGATGGGGATCGCTCCTGGCACTTGGGTTTCAAACCCTGCACGTGAAAGTGATGTGTTATCTACATGAGCTCCTTACTCCTCCCAACACCCCCATGAGAAAGACAGAATTGGTTCCTTCATTTTTCAGGAAGGAAATGGGGACAAGAGAAGTTAAGTGGTTTCCCAAGTTCACATAGTGACTACATGTAGAACTAGAATTTAAACATCGTCGGCGCTTTTTTTTTTTTACCCAGTTAACCAGCATTAGTTAGGCTACAATCAACCACAAGCAACAGAAAATACCAGTAAGGTACTTATACAGCAGGAAGTTATTCCTCTCACATATCAAGAAGTCTGGTCATAAATGATTCTACATAGAGGCAGTAGTTCAACCATGTCCTTGAGGAATCACATGCTTTTCAATATTCTACTTTGTACCTTGAGTTCTAGTAGCAGTATCCTCCCTCCTGCCTACACTATGGCTGCTATAGCTCCAACCATCAGGAATGTATCCCAAAAAAGAAGGAAGAGAGATGGCATAAAAGGAACATCTTCTCTTAACATCCAAGAAAAATTTCCCTAGAAATTTTCAATAGACAGGCCAGAAATAGATCCTCTGACCAACCCTAGACCAATGAGTAGCACAAGTGAATACAAAGGACATAGCAAGGCAGTTCTCAAGCATATTTTGTCACTCTTCTCATTGAGACATGGGTTTCCTTTGAATCTGAGCAATCGAAAACATGGACCAGTAGAACGTGGAATAAGTGATACCATGTGACTTCTGTCGATGAAAAAGGAGATCAGTCCGATCACCTGAAGGCTGCCATGTTGCTGGGAGGCCCAGTGAGCTCTGGCAGAGATTCTGCATGGAGAGGATTGCATGAAAAAAGAGAAATGCCCGGTCAGTCCCAAGCAATTCAACCTCGTTGGGTTTCCAGTTCCAGCACATCTAACTGCAACTGACAAAGCCTCCCAGAATCCCTGACCCCTGCTCACCTAAACCATATGAGATAAGAAAATTACTGGTGTGGTTTCAAGCCATTCAGGTTTGGGGTAATTTGTTCCATAGTAACCAGATCCCAGAATCAGCTGAGACTAAGCACTCTGTCCCTTGGGGTTAGAGGTCTTCTCAAATGCATGAGCTTTGAAGTTTTCATGAGCTGAGAAGATGGTAACAGCTATGAGACAGGCCACCCCCAACGCCTCCCACATCACTGACAGCTCCTGAGATGGGGGAGTCAACAACAAAAGTAAGCAACCTGAGAATTATCGGGGGTTTTCTCACAAACCACACACAGCCTACTGCTCGGATAGCTTCGCTGGTGCATGGTTTATGAAAGAGCTGGAAAACCTTAGTGCTTCTTGACACAACTTCCTCCATTATTGACAGGCTCTGTCCCCAACGTGCCAACTGATGAAATCCTGCAGCCACCCTGAGACCTTCCCTGTGCCAAGCTGTCTCTGGGTCCTGAGACAGAGAGAGGGACAGCCCGGTCCTGGCCCGCTGGGGTTTGGAGCATTCGATGAGCTCATAAAGAACTCTCAGCTTGGACAGAGGTATGTGGTGCTCATGAGAGTGATGCAGAGGCAGAGGGAATTCAAAGTCAGTCTCCTCTGAATTGGAGAAGGTGGGAGATGTGGGGTGGGGGTGCTTTGCGGCGGCATCAGTATTAGCTGGGCAGCAGCTCCAGGCCCACCTCCTCCTGGTCTCGCCCTCCCTTGCTACTGCACTCGCAATACATGGCCTTTTATCTGTTCTGTTCTTGGAAGTCCCCAAGCTCATTCCTGCCGCAGGACCTTGGCACTTGCCATTCTGTTCCTGTATCTAGAATGCTCCATTTTTGCTAACTGATTCCATTTAGGCCTCAGATCAGATGTCACCCCTTTAGACATTGATCTTTTCTGGACTGCTGAGTATCAGAACAACTTTTACTTCAAGGAGGACAAGGAGAGTAGATATTCATTCTCTCTCTCTCTTTCTCTCTCTCTCTCTCTCTCTCTCTCTCTCTCTCTCTCTCTTCTCTTTTTTCTCTCTCTCTTCTCTCTCTCTGTTCTCTCTCTCTCTCTCCTCTTCTCTCTCTGTTTCTCTTTCTCTTTCTCCCTTCTCTTCTTTCTCTGTCTCTCCCCCCACCCCCTGAGAATTATGGAACAAGCACGAGATCATAAACTCTAGCCTGTCACTACAGTAGACGGAAATGATTCCTGCTGGTGACAATCCCAGGAAGAGAGGGTGCCTGATGGGGTGGGGGGGCATCTCCCTAGGCTGACTGCTTTCTGCTCTGCTAAGGTCTCCCTGGGTCCTGCCCACACTTTCTAAGTCGGGTTCTCTATTCACTTCAAACAGCCCCACTCCCCCGCCCAGGCTGAGTTCCTGCTCAGCACTGTTAGTCAGAGCTGGTTTCTGTGGTTTGCAACCATTTCCCGCTCCCTTCCCGAATTAGCCACCCTCCACCTGCTGCCAGTCCTGCCCTCCAGTGACCGCGCCAACCTTCTTCAGAGCCTTTCATGCCATGAAAGTGGCCATGTTTGAATGCATGGGCTTCTCTCATGCCTCCACCGCCAGCGGCCTGTGGGCGAAGACCCGGTCTGCTTTGCTCTGTGTTGTATTCCTGGAGTCTTGAACACAGAATCAGAGTCAAAAAACCAATCCTTACGAAGGGACATGTGACTAGATGTAAGAGGAAGGCTTGCTGGCCGAAGGAGCCGCATAAGCAAAGGCTAGTGGGTAGGAAGCGGTAGGGAACAATATATGCAAAGTTAAAGAACACAGAAATCAGCGGGCAGCAGCGGAGACCTGGGCTGTCCTCCTGGGGTGGGGGGTGGGGGGGTGGCGATGGGATTGTCACCAGCAGGAATCATTTCCGTCTACTGTAGTGACAGGCTAGAGTTTATGATCTCGTGCTTGTTCCATAATTCTCAGGGGGTGGGGGCAGAGACAGAGAAAGAAGAGAAGGGAGAAAGAGAAAGAGAAACAGAGAAAGAAGAGGAGAGAGAGAGAGAACAGAGAGAGAGAAGAGAGAGAGAAAAAAGAGAAGAGAGAGAGAGAGAGAGAGAGAGAGAGAGAGAGAGAGAGAGAGAAACCTCAGGCGTTTCCGTTCAAGTCCCCAACACACACAAGACAAGAAACGACCTGTGCCCCAAAGGTAGAGTGACATGGGTCTTGTGTGTGCCCAGCTCTGCACTCAGAGTTTATACTCCTCTTGTTTCATCCTCACGAGCATCCTGTGAGCTCTCTGCAGCCTGGAGAGGGACCCAGGCTGTTCCCTCTGGGGGCTCATCAATGAGAGCAATCTGAGGCACCCTGGTAGAGAAGCAGTTGGCACAGTCCACATCCATCCCAAGGACATGAGTTCAAGTCCCAGGGCAGGAAGGAACAGCCAAGATGTACAACTAAGTAAAAATAAATAAAGTGCTTCTTCCTCCTCTCTCTTCCTGCCTGCCTTTCTCCTCGCCTTCATTCCTTCCTGCAATGTTCCTTGAAGAAAGTAAATAAGAGTAACCTCCAAACTGAGGACCCCAAGGTCACAAAGAAGCCTCCACCAGCCGAAACTTGAATACCTGTGGTAATGGGGAACTCAGCCCATGACTTTGCCGAGACTTCCTTCCTGGCAGGTTTCGGGCAAAGAGGAAGGAGGTAGGTCCAGGAAGAAAAGTCCTAACAAGAGGTCTGTAACAGGACACTCCAGATTAAAGGGGGGCTTTGGGGAAATCCTCGAGGACAAGAGGAAAGTCTGCAGACAGGGACTGGCGGCCTGGGGGAGCAGGACGGGTGTGTCGCTGGACGATGATGGGGCACCATCCACTCATCTGGGTCACGGCACACAAGAACTGGACTCGGGGGCTTCGTCCAGCTGTATGAGACCCCCGAAGAGTGCATTTTGCATGTGCCACAGAGGCAGAACCATTGTGTAGCTGGTGCCCTGCTAGCAGATAAGATCAGCGGGTAAGGTCACAAGGAGGCCTGTTGCCTGTTAGTCTGGGGCCCTGGCAGCTCCATCAATCATTAGCTGGTGATTAGGGGCCTCTGGAAGGTGTACCCTAGTGCAGAACAACCTGTCCCCAGTGGTCCCCTACATGTCTGTCCACATCCTCCCAGCTCCCCCCAGGATCTGCAGGGCTCCTGGCTGACGTCTTGGAACAGCTCTGTGCCATACCTGCTGAAGCAGAGCAGACCGTCCAAGCCTGCCGTGCCTGATGTAGAGAAGAGTTTGATTACTGGCCCTCAGGTGGGCCAGGGCAGCCAAAAGTGGACCTCGGACCAGGGTTCAAATCCTCATGGCCCCCTACCCTGAGCTGTTGATGAGGTGGGGAAGGCGCCGAGACACACTGATGAGACGCTGGCTTCATCCAGAAAGAGATGGTGGCGAGAGGGTCAGTGGGGAGGAACACACAGCGAGTTTATTAACAGCAGAAATCACTATTGAAAGTTCCATCAAGAGAATGCACACGTGTGTGCGCGTACGTGGGCAGGACCTAAGCTGCCTGCTTCTCACAGGCAAGATGCATTCTGCACATATGAGTTAGAGGCTCTGGGTGTAGTGAGTGTTGAGGGGTGTGCCCTAGATGCAGGGCTGCTAATCTGGGGTCTTTGAGGTTTTGTCAGTTAGTCCTGTTCACATAACTGCAAACTGCCCTGAAGAGTCTAAGCTGTGCATCCTTCCAACCCTGCATCACTTTGAAGTGTGGCTACACCCACTGTCAATCAGGAAAGTGTGGTTGTGAGGATTCAATGAGGTGGTGTCTATTAGCATAAGACCGTAGTGCATGTTCCAGACGGTCCCTGATTCACTGCAGCTTTACTTCAGACTCTCAGCGTCAGGACAGTGTGAAACAGCTTTCAAGAGAAATTCGTTCTTGGAACTTTGAAGGAGAGCATTCTGTTTTTCACTTCGTAGTTAATCTAGGTCATAAGAGGGCCAGATCTCTGCACTAAAGTAAGTTTGGGGTTGGACAGTGTTGCCCAGTGGTAGGCTGTTCAGCATTAGCTTGGAGGAAAGCGAGGCTATAAACCATCATGGGAAGTAAGTGAAGGGTATTCAGTGCCTTTCAAACAACGTCATTTTCAAATTGTGATGAGTTTATCAGGACGTAAGTTGAGAAACACCTGAAAGTTTCCCATGACTCTCAGTGCCTCATTTAAAAAAAAATTTTTTTTTTAAAGAAGGAAACAATTTCTTTGAAATCAGCAAAATATCCCCTTGGCTGCAAGTCTTTCTCATCTAAGGCTGCAGAGGGGGGTGTCATGGGCAAAGCAAGAATTGTGTGTCCTCCATGGGACGCACGTGGGGATGGGGCTCCCACCAGGCAATCTTTATTCTTTTCTCATTTACTAAACTATTCCTGAGCATCCATTCTACATGCAAAGAGCTGGGGACACAAAAATGAAAGAACATGACCCCTGCCCTCCAGGTCAACAGACTTCCATAGAAGAAACTCGCTCCTTGGAGCTGGGGTAGGGCCGACCTAGACAGAGGAGCTCCTGTTTTGAATGTAGGCAGGACATGAGCCAGAATAAACAATTTTGACCCATCAGATAATTGCTGTCAGCCATATGTGGATCATACTCACTACTAGTTGCCCCCAAATCTTTGGGGGATTTTGAGGTTCGGTTCAAGACCGTGGAAAGGAGTGACCCAGAGAAATGCTTTGACAATCCAAAAGAGTTTATGTTGGAATTCAAAGCGGGCTGGCTCAGAAAAGGAGTGAGTCAGCCCTGCAGGGAAGGATTCTCAGCTATTTATAGGGCTTGGGTAGTTGAGGCAGGAGTCTCCAGGAAAAGAGTCTGTTTAGAAATTCATTAAGATGTTAATACAGAATTGGTCAAAGCAATGAGGATTGTTATCAGAAGAGACTGAGAAGAGTGCCTGGGACCTGCCTCCAGCAGCCTTGAGGAGACACTGAGACAAAGGCCAATGGACATTCCTGTCAAAGTTCACAGAACTCCTAGCACAAAATGGCATCACCCAGGCCTTTCTGGGAGGGATGGGACCTTGTCTTTCCACTCACTGGCGAAGAACTGCTGGGACATAAGGTGATGAGTCATAGACCGTCCATTCCCAGAATTTAGGGTGCAGAAAAGAAGCAAATGTGTGAATAAATACTATCAACATGACCAGAGAACTGCATTCGCAGATGTGTACACCATATTCAGTGGAAGCTTTGGAGAAAGGAATAGCTCATCCTGGATCAGGGAGTCACGCTAGGCTTCCCGCAACAGAAGAGAAACTGAAATCTAGGAAATCAGAAGGGAGGAAGTCTTAGGGCTGACTTCAATGTACCTTTTTAGCTTTCTGTCTGGTCTGCTTCTGGAAGCTGTGAACTCACCCCCTCCAGATTTCACACGCACGCTCACACGCACACACACACTGACTTACCCCGCCCCAGGAGTTGGTCAATATCTTATATCATTAACACGCTGCATATCTTTTAGAGAAGAGAACACTGAAACTCGAAACACTTATTAAAAACAAATGGTAAAGACAGTTAACTCAAAGTTCAGGGCTGTTACCTAACAGACCCACAGGGAAAGAGACCGAGACAAGGGAGTTGATAGACTCTGAGGCACGATTTTATTGTCCCATGGGCAGGTGGGGAAAAGCTCCTTTCTGAGAAGAGACAGAAGCAGCAACCCCAGGGAAGCTGTGAGAGAGGGGCTTTTAAGGGGGTAGCCTTTGGGTTTAGCGTGGAGGGGGCGAGGGGTGGAATCCTGACAAGACCATCTGGCTGAGCTGTTGATTTAGGGGCAGGGAGTGGATGGGCTGGAATGTCATGGAGTGCGGAGGGGTGGGGATGGAGTCCTTGAGTTCGCTAAACAGGAGGGGGGTTGAACAGCATCTGGTCTTTGCTTCAGGCTGCAAAACGGTTCTGTTTCTTGCAAGGATGGACAAACAAGTTAACATTAGACAAAATTAGTAAGAGAAAAATCTAAATTTAATAATGTCCATATGAGGAATTTATATGGTGATAAATTTTGATAACTGATGCAGACAAACTTCGATCCTGTGTTGAGACACGGGAAAGGGGCCTGGGGCGCCAGGGAGAGGGGAAGAGAGGGCGTGTGGCCAGGAGAGCTGCCTCATCTTTACTCTGAAAATAAAGATAGATGTCTTAGATAGAGCGGATGTGTTCACAGACAAACTAAATTTATTAAAACCTTCCCAACAACAACCTTCTAGGGGTAAGGAAACACTGACCACTACTAGATTAGGTGAAGGGTAGAGGCTGGGGCAGTAGTGATATAGCTTCCCTTCCAAGGGTCCCATTTCTTTCAGCTCAAAATAATCTGTGTGCCTCTCAGAGTAGGTTCTACAGAGTTTTGGAGTGGTCTATTTGGAGCCCCTTCAGTTTAAAATAGTCACTATTTATTCAAGAAATTGTTGTGGCGCTCCTACCATGTGCCAGGCACTGTGGGATTGGATGGTGAACAAGGCAGAAACACACGGAGCTTGGTTCCTAGTGAAGAGAGATGGCCAAGAAATGGGCAAATGAATGAGCACATAGGAACATTTCAGAGAGTGATATAGGCCATGAAGAAAATAAAACAGGACGGTGGGATAGAGAATGACTCACGGAGAGCACTTGTTCATGTAGAGTGGTCAGGAAGGATTTCCATGATGAGAAGCATCCAGCCATATCAGGAGCTCTGGGAAGAGTGTCTCAAGTCGAGAACGCAGTAAGTGCGAGGAATGAACTTGCATGTTCTTGAAACAATAAGATCACTGTGGCAGGAACAGAGTGAAGAAGACCCTGAGTGTTCTGAGATGAAATCAAAGAGGTGGGTGAGGGCGAGCTCAGCTAGGACCTTCTCACTTGGGAAGGGGGCCAGAGTTAATCACCCCAGGGCGAAGTAATCTAGCTCTTGTCCCAAGACCCAAGTGAGTCATCCATTTGCTGAGGATGCAAGGATTGAAGGCTGAAAGCCCTGAGGCCCTGACTATTTGCATAGTGAAGGCTGCCTGGCCTCCTGATGCACCTTTTCTGCTCTCAGGCCTGGTGCTACCAACTTCACCTGCTTGAAAGTTCTCTCTTTTATTTTTCTACTATGCAAATGATCGCCTTCTTATCCTTAGAAGCCTTTTCCTGCTCCTTGAGTTATTCAAGGACACTGACATCTTGCTTAGTCCAAAGATGAAATAGAATCCTGTTTCTAAAGACCCTGGGGAGAGAGTGGTGGAGTCTTAATCCTGCGCCAGCGCTGCTTGTTATTGCCACAAGGTGTCGCTGTCGAACACGGGCCTGCAGTGTCCGGTACACCCTTTTCTATTACAATCCCTCACCCTGACTTGTCAGGCCCTCCTCACCTTTACTGCAGGTGAGTTTCATATCTGGCACCCAATTTCAGCCCTCTTAGGGGCACGTGTACTCAGTTCTTTCGGAAGCACTGTCTCACGCCAGTTGGCTGAGTCCAGCCTGATTCCCTACTGATGAATTATTAGCAGATCCAATAGGGCACTTCCCAAAAAAATTTCAGAATTTTAAACATCAGAAAGGTAGGGCTTTTGTTCATGTGGAGTTGAATCTGAGGGCCCTCCAGGAAGACGTGTCCTTTGTGCTGAGAGAAGTTAGGCTGAGGTTTGGAAAACCACACTTTGGAGCTGGGTTGAGGCTGCTTCAGACAGGGGAGACAGTGTTTTTAACATGAACGAGACAGGAGCCAGAAGGCAACTGTGGAAAAAGAGGCCACGGGCCCAAGATTAGCTGTTATAAGATCAACTGAACTTGCAGAATATACTTTCCCCCTTGACATGCCATTCTAGAAAATAAGTGGGAGTGGGGTCTCACAATGTCTCTTTCTGCTCTACAAAGGGTCTGTGCTGTGTGCTCTGGGATAAGTCACAGGTCCTCTTTGAGCCTAGTTTTTTTGCCTCTAAGTAAAAGAGGGAAGGGAAGATAGAAGGGAGCAACACAATTTGAGTCAAGGGCTTGAGCCAGACATCATGCTGGGCCCCCTGGGGATTCAGAAATCAAAGAAGCATCCCTGGTTCTTAGGAAGCCCATTAGCTGAGGAGGGGACAGGTAAATAGCTCATCATAATGCTTGCGGGATGATGAAAAGCACTGATGAGAGTTTCCATCAATCCTCAGAGAATGAGAAGAAGTTTCTCATTAGGGGAAAGAATGAGGAGAGCAAGCCCCATGAGCAATGGCAGGGAACCACATTTGTTTGGTGAGAACTGAGAAGGCGAGGACTCGTGTATGTGTGTGTGTTGGATATTTGCAGCTCAGTTCTCATAGGCCATTGCCTGTGGGACCCAGGGGTGATGCACGTGAGTGAGCTAGGTGGGTGGATGAGATCCAAAGTGGCAGGGAAAGTTCAATGAAGTAGAGAACTCACACTCTGTTGAAAGAAAGACAAACCACTCAGTTCACGTTGACTTAAGAGAATGAGCCCAGTGTCTGACTTTTTAAAAGATACAAATCTGGGTTTTCAAGTGAGCATTTTAAATTTGTAAATATAGACTCCAATGTCTTAGACACATAAAATGGACAGGAACACAACTCTTAAGATTCCTCCAGCTTGCAGCTTCTAAGCAAAGTGGTCTCTGAGGTACCACACAGCTCTCCTTCTCTAGAAAGATATGCAGCATAGTGATGAAGAGCATGAACTGTGGAGCCAGAATGATCTTAGTTCAAACCTTGGAGATACTTGCTCCCAGGTAATTCACATGAGTTTGTTAATGCCACTGCCTAGAATTGTGCAGTGCACAATGTGAGCAATGGTATATGGCTGCCTTGTTTGTAACTATAAACAGGGACCTTCTTCTCTCCAGGCTTCCATTTCCTTACCTGTAAGTCAGAGATGATGATCTATGTACCTAGAAGGGTGAAATGAATTTTTATAGGTATGTAGAGCTTCCTCAACTTACGATGGGGTTAGGTCCTAATAAGTCCTTCATAAGTTGAAAATATCAAGTCAAAAATGCATTGAATACACTTAACCTAGCAAACGTCAGGGCTTAGGCTAACCTTCCTTAAACATGCTCAGGTCAGTGAGCTAATGTGCTCCAGGTGAGCAAAATCGTCTAACCCAAAGTTATTTTATAACAAAGTGTGGAATATCTCATGTATTGACTACTGTGCTGAATGTGAACTAGACTGTAGAACAGTGCTTATTTTACTTTTATGATCATGTGACTGACTGGAGCTGCGACTCACTGCCACTGTCCAGTCTCATGACAGTGTCGTACCATATATCCCTAATCCCAGGAAAAGAACATTCATGTTCCATGTTAACTGTATACGTATTGCTTTCATACCGCTCTAAAGTCAAAACAAGTCAATTCATGTAGGCTTCGCTCGATGCTGGGCATACAGCAAATATTCCCAAGGGGACATCTTCACCCTCAAGTCATTCTGAGGACTCCAGCTGAGTCTGCCAACCCTCTCGGGAAAAGCATTCCATGTGCTGGGAGAATTTTGACTGGAAGGTTGGAAGGCAAGACCCCACTCTCTAGAGGTGAGCTAGAATAGAATCAGGCAGGGGAGCCCACCTGCCTTCCCGGCAGACATGAGCCAGTAGAGGATGTGGGCAAAGAGATCTTTAGAAGTCTGGGCACCAGATTTTGAGAACATTTTTTGTAAAGAATGTATTAGGAGAATCAGCTTGGAATATATTTGGAAATCTATTGCTTGGTTGAAAGCCTGCTGTTCATCAAGGCAGAAGGAGGTACACACATCACCCCCCTCCTTCAAATACCTGGGGAGCGCGAGGTCAGTGACTTGGATAATACATGCAAATGAATTCACTGAGGGTGTGTTTGTACAGGATTTAAGACAGGGCCTGGAGAACAGCCAAGGCAGTTCTCTGTATCCCCTGCCCTCTATGCATCAGGTCCCTCTGCCTCTCCAACAGCCAGAGCCCAATACCGATTAGAGGTTCAATAAACGCACAGAGGGCGTGGGCCTTAACCCTTGAGTGGAGAAATGTCTCCACCATGAAGGTGACTTGGTGGCAACGTTAATGGTTGAATTGTATCCCTCACAATGTGGAAGCCCTAAGCCCCCGTATCTGTGAATGGGACCTCATTTGGAAATAAAGTCTTTTGCAGATGATCAAGAGAAGCATGAGATCTAATCCGAAATGACTAGTATCTTATAAAAGGGGGAAATTTGACACAAAGACAGACACCCAGGAAAGGGATGTGATGATGCAGGAAGATCACTAAATATGAACCAAGGAATGTCTGAGGCCACCACAGTGAGGAGAGGGGATGTGGACAGATTGTCGCTCTCACAGCCTTCAGAAGGAGTCAACCCTGCCAACACCTGGCCTTGAACTCCCAGCCTCCAGAACTCTGAGACTGCACGTTTCTGTTGTCCAAGCCACCCGGTCTATGGAATTGTGTTACATCGTCCTGGGAAACAAATGCGGAATCCACAGACACCTCAAAGTGACAAGTGCTAGTTTTTGAAGCAGACGTGTTCTTCATTCATTCTTTCACTGAACGAGCAATTTATGAGTCTCCTCTATGGAGACTCCCCAAGCAGGGGTCCTAACTTGGCATGCCCGGCCACCTTTCCTCTTGTCCTAGTTTTGCCCCTCTCCTGTCTGTGCTCTAAAACTCAGCCCCGACTCTCCTCCATCCACCCCTTTCCCTGGTGGAACGTGCCTGCATTTCCACACTCTTTGCCATCAACCAGAGAAAGCAACCTGCCCCCAAGTTCCTCCTGTCTCCCCTGCTGGACTTCAGCTCCCCTTACCTGACCCCCAGCCCAAAGATTCTGACTGAGGGGACTGCTGGGAAGCCAGGCACAGGTATAGCTTCAAGCAGCCCAGGGGGCATCTAGGGATGCCGATGGGGATGAAGCCCTGGACTGGAGACCTCCAAGCAGAGGACTCATCATCACAACAATCACAAAATATTAGCAGCAATGTCTGAGTTGCTAGTACGGGCAAGGGGCCAGCATGGTCTAACTGTTTGCATTTACTCACTGAAAAAAATCACATCACTGTCCAGAGGAGGGCGCTATTGTGACCCCCATTGAGCCAGAGAAAAATGATGGGTGATTTGGACTGAAGGTTTACATCCTCTCAATTCACTTAGAGATAGGTGTCTTCGGGCGGTGATTAAGGTAGGATGTGATCCTGAAGGCAGAGCCCTCACGATGGGACTAGTTCTAAGGAGAGGAAGAAACGAGAGCTTTCACTCTGTCTGCCACATGAAGACATCAGGAAGGTGGCCCTCGATAAGCCAGGAGGAGAGCCCTCAGCTGAGTCTGACCAGCTGGCACCAGCCTTCAGAATGGCGAGAACTAATGCCTGTTACTTAGTCTTCGTTATTTGGTTGGGGCAGCCTGGTCCCCACTAGAACTCACACCCAGGAGCCTAGCCACCCATCTGCACCAGGATTCAGGACGGCTCTGGGCTCTCACCGGGACACAGAAAAGCACTGTTGTCAACGTGTCCATGGGAAGGCGGACCAGCTGCTGAGACCGGCGTTGAATGTTTGCTCTTCTCATTTGCTTCCTGCTTGACACTTTGCCCATAGTTCACCCTGAGTGAAGTTCTTTTCTTTTTTTTTTTTTTTTTAAGGGAAAGTCATTCATTTATTTACTATTTTCTTTATTTATTTTGAGACAGTATTTTATTGAGGCAACTTTGTTTTACAAAGTAAAATAAGCTCATATGTCTAGGTTCCCCATATGGGCAGGATCCCCTTACGTCAGATCTATGTCAGCACACCCTGCCCTCCACCACATCACCAAGTGCCCTTCACCATTGTCCAGTGGCTGCGCCACTGCTTGTCCCCCTCCTGTCCCATTCCCTACTGGTGACCTCAATTCTGTTGCAAGTGTCCAAGGGCTGGTTATGCTTCATCTGTTCCTTTGTTTTGTCTCTTCACATTCCACCTGTGAGTGAGGTCATCTGGTCTCTATCTTTCTTCTTTTGTTTTATCTAACTTATTCTCATCCCCTCTAGATCCATCTGTGTTGATTCAAATGACAGGGTTTCGTCTCTTCTCAGGGCTGTGTAGTGTTCCATGGTGTATATGCACCACATCTTCTTGATCCATCATCTGACGGTGGGCACTTAGGTAGTTTCCAGTTCTTAGCTGCTGTGAATAGGGCTGCAGTAAACATGGGGGTGCACACATCTCTGTGAATGAGTGTTTTTGTACCTTTTGGGTAAATACCCAGATGTGGGATGATGGGATCATATGGGATTTCCCTCTTCAACTTTTTGAGGACTCTCCACACTGTTTCCCACAGGGATTGCACCAGTTTGCCCTCCCATTCACAGCAAAAGTGCTCCATTTTCTCCACATCCTTGCCAGCACTGGTTGCTTCCAGACTTTTGGAGAAGAGCCAATCTGAGCAAAGTTTTTCGGGTGATCCTACCCTACTCGAAGTGTTTTCTTCATTGCTGAATACATTTAAACCCTAATGCATTGTCCAGGAAGGCAGCCCCACTGAGATCCTGGATGTGGATATTGGGGGGCAGGGCACTGTGGTGCCCTAGACCTCAGACACCAGACTAGGCTACCTGAATCCAAGAGCTGGGTGACCTGGGGACAGGTGCCTACCCTCTCTGGGCCTCAATTTCCCTGAGTGAAATAGAGATGCTGACAATCACAGCACCTACCTCTGAGGGTTGTGGAGGGGATTAAATAAGTTAATACAAGTGAAGTCTTTCCAAAGAGCTTGGCACACGGGCAGTACTATGCGTGTCTGCCATAACCTCCTGGAAACCGAGCTGTGGTAGATACCATAATGTCTGTCCATCCAGACCCTCTCTCGAACCCAAAGTTACTCTGGCAGAGAGCTTCCTGGCGCATGGGCTCTCCCTGTACTCAGTCACTGAGCAGTGCTGCCTCGAGGTCAGAGAGACTGGGTTTGGGTATGTGAGTCCTCTTTTCCACTGCCGGGCCCTGGGGGACGGCCACTTCCCTCCACTGAAGGTTACAACTCCTTCCAGGAGGTTCTTGCCACTCAGCGCTCTCTGTATCCACTTACTGGAAACTTCTAGATCTCCTGCCCCTTTTGATGTCGGTGATTGAGACTGATGAATGTGAAGTTCTTCCTGGAAAGAATTCAGGGAAAGACGACTTACTCCAGCACCAAGTGCCAAGTTTATTGCAGAGCACTGAAAGAAGAATGATGCACCAGCTCTGATGTGACAGAAGCAAGGACTCATTGTTAAAATGGTGTCTCATATGGGGAGGTGGGGCGGGGGGGTGGGATGGGAAGGACCTCCCCTTTGTTCAGGGACTGCAGCTCTCCTGAGAGTTGACACAGCCGATAAGATTGTCTGGAGTTCCCACCAGGCTTGGAGTTCTCACGAGATTTGGAGTTTTCACGAGGCTTGGAGTTCACACGAGACTTGGAGTTCTCACGAGACTTGGAGTTCAAGGGAGGGAGTAATTGTGTCCAGCCAGTCAACTCTCGGGCTCATATACCTGCTTACTGCCCTACAGATTTTAAGTCAAGCTGTTCCCGCATCCCCTTTAACCCTAGGGGCAAAGATGGCCAACTGTGGCTGGCTGAGGGTACCCCACTCTCCTCCTTGGCATCCCTTCTCCCTGTGGGCTCCTTTGTAAAAAGCCCTTCTGCTACCTTGGTAAAAGGTCCCTGGGCTACACCTCTCAAGTTATGCAATTGGAGGCTGCCATCTGTTTCCTGCCCAGATACTTTCTAATGCATGTTATCTGAAGGGACTGTGTCAGGAAATGCACTTGGAAGCCAACCGTGAGAAAATACAGTCATTAATACACAGTGTTACTAGAGGATACACCGTGGCAGTGGAGGAACTTGATGTTGAATTTCACACAGTGGGTTTAAATTCTTCCAGCCCAACGTGAGTCTGGGAAATGATCCTGAGCCAGGCTGCAGGAATATTCCAGAGAGAGGGCCCTGGGACAGAGAGCCTGGGCCTGTAGAGGCTGGGTGCGCTGGGGACGTCTGACCAGAGCAGATCTTCTCTGCCTGACAGTAATGATAGCAGGAAGACAACCAACGCTTACGTAGAGCTTGCAATGGCCCAGAATGGCTCTAGCAGCCTCACTGGACTATCACAGGTACACGGCTCTCAGAGGCACGTCCTTCTGCTCTGCCTGGAGGCTCGAGGCTTCCATGGAAAGATCAGGCAGGGGTCTGGGCCAGGAAGGAAGAGATTGAGAAGACCCCTTGTCTGATCATTGTGATCGTGTGAATTTTAAGAAATATCTGCTTGGTCTTCATCCACATTTCTGGCACAGAGAGGAACAGCATTAGTAGTACTGAAATGCCCAGTCTGACAGCCCCTTGCACGGAAACACCAAATTCATGGAATTCCCTAAGCACGGAGAGCAATGAAGTTATCTTGATATTCATACAAATCCCATGCAACCATGCCAGAGTGAATGAGGTGACTTTTGGAAAGCCCCTCAGGATGGGGGTGGGGAGGGTGGGGGGTGTCACTTCTAGAGGAACCAACCTTGTATTTGAGGGTGAACTTTTGGTCCCACCCCACCCTGCTACCACTGCCAGAGAGGGAGGGAGGACGGAGGTTCAATCAGTCAGCCTGGCCAGTGAGTTAATCGATCAGGCCCACATGAGGGATAGGATGATGGCAAGCCCTGGTGGCTAAGGGATAAGTCTGAAAGCCCCGCACATCCCAAGGACTCGGGTTCGTGTCCCAGGCCGGGGAAACAACCAATGTGAATGACTAAATAAAAATAAAGATACTTCCTCCTCTCTCTTCCTGCCTGCCTGCTTCCTTACTCACTTTTATTCCTGCCTGCACCTTTCCTTTAAAAGAAAAAAAGAAAAACAAATCCTGAAGAAGAAGTTTCCGGTGGGTGACCACATAGAGATTTGAGGAGGTGGTGCATTTGGAGAGCAGGGAAGCTCCCAGCCCTTTCCCCAGACCTTGCCTTAGGCATCCTCTCCTCTGGTTTCTTCTCAATTATATCCTTTTATAATGAACTAGGGTAGTTCAGTAAGGACAATGTTTTTTCTAAGTTCTGTGAGCTGCTCTGAAAAATTAATTAACCCCAAGGAGTGGCTTGTGGGAAACTCCTATCTATAGCTAGGCAGTCAGAAGCAGAAGTGATAACCTGAGCTTGAGATCGGCGGGGGAAGGAGGGTCAGCCTTGCCGGACTGAGCCTTAGATTCTGGGATCTGATGCTCTCTGCAGGCAGACAGTGATGGAAGTAAGTTGAATTGTAGAACACCCAACTGGTGGTGGAGAATGGATTAGAGCTTCGGTAGAAGACCTTTCCTTGACCCCAAGGCAAGAGTTAGTCTTCCACCCTGTTTATGTGATCAAGGGCAAGCAAGCCCTGCAGCTACAACCACTGATAAGTGCTATCAATAGAATCCCAGGGTATAAAAGAAGCTCTCCTAGACTCCCCTCTCACCCACCCCTGGCTGCACAGTTTTGAGTAATGATCCCCCTGAGCCAGCACCAGTGATTGTAATAGAGTGCTGTTTTCTCCACCTTCGAGTGCTCAGTTGTCAGGTTGTTAGTCTTCTCACAGTCTCTCTGGGGGCCTTGCCATAACAGGGGTATTGGAAAAGTGTACCTGGGGTAGCCATGAAAGCAAGTTGGGATAGCATAGGTGGGAACGGGTGGGTTTCCCTCTCAACACCCCATGATTTGACATTTCTGCTCTACCCGTCTGTTCTAATACTTGCTTGTTCAAGTGCTCTCTCTCTCTCTCTCTCTCTCTCTCTCTCTCTCTCTCTCTCTCTCTCTCTCTCTCTCTCTCTCTGTCTCTCTCTGTCTCTCTCTGTCTCCCTCTCTCTCCCCCCTCCATCCCCCCATTCCCTCGTCCACATGCCAAGATTTCCTGCCGCACCCCAGCTTCAGTCTGTACCCTGCACCATCTCAGGCAGGACATGACAGTCTCCCAGCATCACCTTCAAGAACAGTAAGTGAAAGGTACAGAGTAATTGACAGTGTGCTTAGTCAGCAGAAAGGTCTCCCAGCCCCCAAAGAGATGGGTTAGGGTGGAGTGGAAATGTTTTTTTGTAAATGTAGTGAAACCTAATCTAATGGATTGCTTTATTTGTAACAATTGGTTAATATATTAGTAATAATAACATCCGACACGATCATGTATTACTTAGCATTCTAAAATATTCATATGGGTTAATTATTAAGTAGTCATAATAGCAGACATTCCTTGCATATTTGCACCGTGTCAGTCAACAGATAAAAGGCTTTACTTACACGATCTTACGGAGCAGATGATACTTTTCCCTGTCTCTGGTTAAGTAATGGAGACTCTGGGTGGTTGGGTGATTTTTAAGATCATACATTTATGTGGCTTTGGCCCCAGATTGTCCCAAGCCAATGCTCTTCTTAACCACAGATACCGGCAGGAGCAAAGTCACTCACCACCTAATGTCCGGTCGCTGTAACGGAGGATAGATGCTTATCAAAGAGCACAAGAAAGAGCAGAGCAGCCAGGAATAAGTGTAAAGCCAGTAGCCAGGGAACAAGACAGCTCTGCACATCTCTGTGAGGGAAAGCAGATCCTGTTGTAAGGTTGCAAGGTCGATTCTCCTCAAATTACCCCATTAATTTGTTGTAGTGCCAATACAAATTCCATTAGTGCTTGGAAGAAAATCTTGGCCAATTAATTAACATTCATTTGGAAGACAGAGCCGCTCAAGAACAGCCAAGAAAAAGTTCAATAAGGAAAAAGAAGGGGAACTGGTACTACTCATTCATTCTTTCAGCACATATTTATTGAACCCCTCATTTCTACCAGGTGCTGAAGAAAGAGGCACCATCCCTGTCCTCAAGGAGCTTATAGTCTAGTGGATACAAGATAGGCTGTAGAACTAGGGTTATGCCAATAGTGTAACTTCGGAGCCACAACAAACAGAAAGAAACCGTAGGGTCCAGATATAGGCTCTTGAAAAAGAAGGGGTGGAGATGAGGAAATAATAACCCTGAAGGTCTTGATTGAGTGGTTGGTTTGTGCTTCACCATTGTAGCCTCCAGGAACCCCAATGAACCCCACTTTGCAATGAGCCCAAAGACATTAACCTGTTCCGGGTCACGCAATCTGTGAGTGTCAGAAGAGGGCCCAGGATCCAACTCTGTCCGGCCGCAATGACCCCACTCACCAGCACGACAGACGGGGATCTGATGGGACATCAAGACACCTGCAATCAGGAAAGAAGGGTTTTGTCAATCAGCTGTGTTGGGATAATTATTTGAAAAATGATTCACTTGATTTTGCAATAAAATTTGATAGAGATTGGATATGTACTTGGAAGACAAAACCATAAAAGGCAGAGGAGGAAAGAAAGGAACCAGTTCATCATTCTGAAGGTGCTAATGTGAGACCTCCCAAAGAGACTGGAGTCCCCTCCCGGTTCTTGCATCCCTGGTGTAAAATTAGCACATAAGACTCCTCAGACAAAAGGTTAAGTGGGAAATTCATTGAAGCGATTTCTCAAGGTGGTGAGAAGGGAACCAGGTTCCAGAGAGCACAGACACTGTCTCACTCGGGGTGCACATTTTTAGAAAGGGGATCCTGTTGCTGTCCCTCCCCATTCTGGCCCCAGGAGCATTCTGGGGGCATTCCTGGTGGGAATTTCCAGGGAAAGGGTGGAAACCTCTAGGAATAAGCGTTCCCTTTACTATGCATGCTCCTTACCCATAGTTCAATCTGTTATAATGAGCTTCATGGACATATACATATACAATTTTATGTTAAGCAGATTATAATGAGGCAACTCTTACTCCAAGGTGGCTACAGTGGTCAGTGGGCCGGTGCAACCAGTTGGTTTGAGCCGACTGGACCAGGAGGCCTTTTGGGTTCTGTTTCTTGGCCACAAGAATGTCTGAGCATTTCAGGATCGGGTCTGTGGATCTTCCATTTTTTTTCCCCATTCTTGCTCCTCCCTCGGCCAGCCTAGCTAACAAGTGGAGAAAGATGTTTCTCAACATGCGATAAGGGTCAATAATGATCAAAGATAAGAGCAATAGAGCTAATCATCTTGAGATTTCTAACTTCTTTATAACACACACCAGGAGGACAAAAAAAAAATTGTGAAAATACATTTTCAACCTATGTGACACCAAGCTTGACGTTCAAGAGATTCGTGCAAGTCCATAGGACAAGAAGGGCGCAGAGACAGAATAATGGCCCAAGGACACGCATCGGCGACCCGGGAAGGAGAATCAAAAAGGGTCGTGTGTTTGTGCCACACGCGGCCTTTCTGATGTGCCTCCTGTGGAGACTGCCTCCCCTCCAGTGTTTGGAAAGGACAGTGAGACATACTCATCTGCTGATTTGGGACCCATTGGAACTCCTCTTGAATAGCTAAATGAAGAAATGAGTCACAGAGCCTGTGGTCAACGGGTGGGAATTTGAGTTGAACAGTCATTTTAGGACCAGGCCAAAGTCACTGCCATCAAGGCCAAGTCTCCAGCCAGACAAAATCATGAAATACTTCGAAGTGCCAGACTGGGAATAACTAAATGGCCATCAGTAAGAGACTGGCTATAAAATAAAAAATAAGACACTATGATCTCTTGAAAAAAAAAAAAAAGAAAGAGAAACTCACTAAAAAATTATAGTTCATCCCTATAATGGACTATTATTTAGGAATTAAAAAGAATAAGTTAAATCTTTAGGTACAGGAAAATTAGCCATGGACACATCCTGGTGGAGTAGTAGTTGGGTCAATCACCTCCTAAGGAGTAAGTCACCTACCCCTGCGTTCATGTCCCAGGTCCAGGGGGAATCAACCACAGTGAACAGCTCAATATAAAGGTGCTTCCTCCTCCTCTCTCTTCTTGCCTGCCTACTCATCTTCATTCCTGCCTGTGCCTTTTCTTTAAAATAAATAAATAAAAAGAAAATTAACTGTGATATTTTTAATCTACATTTAAATTTTTTATATTTATGGGTTGCAGGGTGTGAGATTCCAATACTTGGGTTTGAGTCTCAGCTCTGACATTATTAGACATTTAACTTTGAACAAACTGCTTAACCTCGTCTACAAAATAAGGAGTAATTATCATCTTTAAATGGGTTGTTTTTAATTGCGTGTTAAAGCATGTATTCTCTTAGAATAATGCTAGGAACAAACTAAGTGCTCAGTAACTGGTAACTAGCATCCTCATTACTTACAATAAGCCATCATGCCCAAACCCAGAAGGACAGACCTTCAAATGCCCATTGTCTGTACCTCTGAGAGAAGGGATTGGGGGTAGGAATGACATTTGACATAATACACTGTTAATTACGCTTTCCACAATGAGGTTTTTTTTTTGTTTTTTTTTTTTGAAACTAAAATAAAGCATAGAAAATTGTGCTCCCTTGAAGTGGAGAAGCAGCAAGGAAAGAGAAGGAAGTGTAGCAGATGGGTTAAGAGGAGAAGAGAAACTCATCCCCTGACAGTATTCGTGAAAGAAGTGGCTGCAAGGAGCAGATATGGCTAGAGTGCAGCTTGCCATTATGACTTGTGGATTTGTTCCGTGTTTTTACAAAAAAAAAAACCCTCTTCCTTTTTTTTTTTTAAACAAGATGAGTCCAAATGATTCTATGTTCTTGGGAACCAGAAAAATCTTGACCCAAACAAGTAGTTGATAACACAAAGAACGATACTCAGCCTTCTGGAGAAACAAGGAATTGAAAATGAGAACAGAGACAGTTGTTTTCACCTATCAGTTTGAAAAATATTTAACAGATGTTAAATGCTCAGTGTTAATGAGAAGGGTGGGAAAGATTTCACATTCACATGCTGACATTGAACATATTTGGCCAACCTTGGTGAGAGCACTTACTTATCTCTTAGCCCTTAGATCTAGAAATTCCACCTCGAAGAATGTGCCAAAGAAAATCTTGGACCAGCTCATGAAGATACACGTTTTAAATGAGGACACTGATACTTACATTGATGAGAAAATTAGAAACAACTTAGGTGTCCATTAAATAAGTGGGGTTCTGTCTCAGGCCATAGCTCATGATCCCTGACTCTTGATAGTCACACCCATGTGTGATGCTCTCTCCTGGAGCAGAAGTGGGACTTATTACTTACCTCTAACTAATAGAGAACCTCAGTGTTGAGGAGATATCACTCCTGTGATTAGAAAACAAAAGATTTTGACTTCCCTCTTGCTTACAGATTCTCTGGCTAGTGGGATTCGATGAAACCAGACACCAGGTTGAGGAGAACCATTTGGAAAGTGACCAAGGGTGGCTTCTGGCCAATAATCACTGAGGAACTCAGAACTTCTACCCCAAAAGAACTCAATCTTCTCAATAATAATGTGAGTAAGCTTGGAGGTAGAGCTCCCCCAGTCATGCCTTCAGAAGATAAGCACCTCTGAATATTTTGATAGGTCTCTGGAGAGAAACTCTGAGCAGAGGACCCAGTTAAGCTCCACCCAGACTCTGACCCACAAGAGTTGGGAATAATAAACGTGTGCTGATTTAAGCCACTACCTCTGTGGCTTTTCATTTAGCAGCTATGGAAAACGAAGACAGAAACTATGCCACTGTTCAGCAGGGTTAGGTTAGATCTATCTGTATAACTAGAAAGAAAAGACCATGTGATTCTTATGCTAAAAAAAAAAAAAAAAAAAAAAAACAGTCAATGGCCATAGAGTCGGTGTGATGAGTCCAAATTTGCAACTAAATGCCTAATGTGGTTATGCATAGATGCAAGTCTAGAATGAATGAGCTAGCGATCAAATTATTCACATGTTTATCTCTAGAAGACAAAGATTTCGAGAAGATCCCTTACCTCTTCAGGTTAGCATCTTTACAGCAAGTTTTATTGCTTTAGAAGGAGAAAAAAATATGAAAAATTTTCATTTATAAATGATTAAATATTATCACTAAAACACTGAAGAAAATAAAATGCAGTCATTTGTAGAAGACACTGCTTAATAAACAATCCAACACTTCCACCCCCCCACCCCAACCCTCTTTCCCCCTTTGTCCATCTCCCTCATAGAGGCTGGAAAGGTGACCTTGTCACTTTGAGAGTCTCCTTTGTAACCAGGTGGTATGAGAGATGAATGGAACTCCACTCACGAGGACAAATATCACTGGCTCCCTTCCTTCCCCCTTTATTCCTGCCCCCACAGGACACCCATCCTGTGGGGAAGAGATCACTGTGACATGGGCTATGAAAGCAAAGGCTCATTCTGTTAGGAAGGCTCAGAGGAGAAACATGCAGTTCATGTGGGAACTGAAGCTGGATTTCCAGGAAAAGTCACATCGAAACTCCACGGGGGAGCAGGTGCACAGCAGAGAGGAAGACGATGCCAGCAGAGGAAAGCTGAGTCCCCATGTTCTCCAAGGGCAGTGATCATGATGGGGTCACATTTTCTGCATGTGTGCACATTTCCTCCTTGAACCAGGATGCGTTCAGCTGTAATCACAGGAACCTGACTCATGGTGTGGCTTTTCTTATCTCATAAGTGAAAACATGGGGAAAGATGTATTTCCAGAGTTGGTCCAGGAGTCCCAGAATATCTGCTGAGGTAATTCTTTGTAGTTTTCCTCGTGGTGACAATATGACTGAAGGATCATAAGGAAGAAGTAGAACAAGCAGAGAGGGCAGTAGGAAAAGATGGATCTGGCATCTTTCTCTCCTATGAGAGGAGGGAAAATTACTATCACCTTCCCAGAGAATCCCACTTCCTTTCATTGGCTCAACTGGGTCATATGACAACTTGCATTTGTCCTGGAGGTTGGGAAGACAGGTATTGTATTTTGCCGTGTATCATGGGCACCCATATTTTAGGCCCAAACTATTAGGGGGGAAAAAAAAATCCTTCCTCGTAATTTTTTAATTAAAATTTGTATTTGTTTATCTTTAGGGACTTGGTTTTTGTATTATACAGGCATTTTAGCATTGATTTGTTAACATATTATGGTACAAAGAAATTTTATCTAACGAATAATTACAAAACCCAAGAGCAGAACCAAGGGACAAGAAGTGGTATGTACTGGTAACAAATGTACAATCTTTTAAACATCAGAGAAGGCCAAGCATTCTTTGTCACCGTCAACAGCAGAAGAATCATCTTCTTCAATTCCTACATCATGGGTGTCTTCTGAAGGGTCGGTTTCCTCATCCCAGTAAATTTCATCGTCCTCAATTCCATCCAGTGCATGGCTAATAGCACATTTTTTAAAGGATTTCACAGCCCCTGCCTTCTTGACACCGTTCCACCATCTTGATTTCCTGTCACAGACCTGGATGATGGATGCTTTCTTGAATCTGCCTGCAGGTGTGAAATCATCACCAGCTGACCAGCATCCACGACGTCTGCTCTGTCCTCATTTGGGGCTCAGAGGGCTGGTAGACAGATACATCAAGAGTCTGCAGTTGGCTGGGGAACCCACCAGGTATCACAGCCAGCTGGGTTTTCATGTCCACTGCCATTGCTTTTGCACTTTGTGTGACCTGGGCTTTGAAGGGATCCAGAACTAACAGAACTGGTTTTTGAAGTCATCCTCCAGGCCTTCCTGACCAGACTTTGTGAAACCAGATTTTCATGCCTTCTTCATTCACCTAACCCTTTTCCAGGGTATTATTTGTATATGGATATCGTCATCATTATTGATTTCTAGAGCTCCACTTTAACTCATAAGCATTAATAAAAGAATTAAAAGCATGCATATAGATATGGAATTAGTGCTATTCATGTGTAACCTGCATCCTTATTTTTCCCTCACAAATTTGGGCCCCCCAAAGGGTGCAGTATACACAGCAAAATACAGTAACCTACTTTCCAGCCTTAATGGGAGAAGGAGGAGTGGGGTCACTGTGGTAGATAAAAACAGTGCTGACCACCTGCCTGGGGCTTCTTTGGCTGGACTCCAGGCTCACCACCACATTTCTTACCTCCTGGGACTCTGATTAATGACCCAGCCAGGTCCCCGGGAGGTTAACCCAGCATGATTCTGGAACCTGGCTTCTCTTTATTCTGGGTTATTTTTCTGTCACTTGAGCCTCAGTTTGAGGTTGACTGTGTCAGCCAACATGTCTTCCCATGAAAGGCGCATTCCCATTCTCGCTCTGGGAAATGGCTAATACTTCCTACTCTGTGTATTTGCCAGAGTTCTTCAAAGACACACGACCAGCAGGATGTGTCTACAGAGAGAAAGATTTATACTGAGGAATTGGTTCATGCCATAATGGAGGGCTGACATGTTCAAAATCCATAAAGGTGAGGTGGCCAAGTGGAGACTCAGACAGAACACACCATTTCCCACGCTGAGTTTACACAGAACAATCTGTTTGGCGAGTGGAAGGGCCCAGGAAAGCAGAGCAGTTACATCAGGGCCTTTGGAGCTGACCAAATACATGCCCCAGCTCTCTGTGGGAGCTCAGCGGTAACTCTGACTTCCTGAGCCTCGGTTTCCTCATCTGTAACTGGGGAAAAGGGGAGTAGCTACCACACAGGGCTGAGGTGAGAATCATTTGAGGTGATGGGTACAGAGAATCCAGCACAGTCTGCAGAAGATGGTAGCTACTGAACGCATTGCATCCTTTCCTATTTTGTGAGCTGGAAATGGGTTTCAGGTAATGTTAGAGACTCTGAGGAAATAGTCAAGTCTTGGTCCTTTGGAGTCAGCCAGGTAGAGGCAGGAACCTAGCCCTGTGATCTTTCAACACTTCTCTCACTACTTACAGCACAGAAGGACCAGAAATTTCCACATCCCAACCATATGCCCCACCACAAACACAGAGCCACCCTTTACCCAGAACTGAGACAAAAAAAGAACAGCTGATAAAAACCAATGCATTTCGCTGGAATTTTCTATATAGAACATTTGGGTAAGTGTTACCACTCTGTCACGTCATTCATTCTCTCTCTTTTTTTTTTTTTTTTCCAAATGTAGTTGTCAGGTTGGGAGGGATTACTCATCCAAAGAAAGAACTGTTTTTTTTTCTATTTTGGTCAAACAGTGGTTAGGGTTTCCTCAGAATGAGAAGCTTCTTCCGGCTTCCTTTGAAAGGAGGGGTTGAAGGCATCAGGTCCCAGAGCCCTCTTGCATGGCGGGGAAACGGATCAGAAATAATGATGAAAGTGCTTAGCCGTTTCCAAAGCTTTTCAGATCTAGGTCAGAACTGGAAATGTTTCAAGCTGGAAGAGGTTGACAATGTCATTTCCAATCTGTTGGGTGACCAACCCTGACTGGCTTCCAGGGCGAATCACTTACTTTTAGAGTGTATAAAGACTCCCTAATAAAAGCCTCTAGAAACTCCATTTCATTTTAAAAGAACTCCACATGCCTGACCTTGGCCTTGCACCAACACTGTCTCCGATCACTGTCCCCTGTTGATTTACATGAGACCATGTTTCTTCCTGAAGCCAAGCTTGTCCCTGCCTCAGGGCCTTTGCACTTCCTGCTCCTCTACAAGGGTGCTTTCCCTCCTCCTTCTCTGCATATACTTGGCTCAGTCCAAATATCACAGGCTCAGAAAAATCTTCTGCAACTCTCTCCGAAGAGTGCCACCTCCAGTTACTCACCATAACATCAGCTGGCATTGCTTTCCTCCAAGCAATTATCTTTAGCTGAAGTAATTGGACTTATTCAACATCTTGCCCCTCTCTCTATCATATTTGATCTATGTTTCTCTTGTTCACAGCTGGATCCCAGAACCAACCCAAGGCCTGAAACAGTAGGTCCAACCAACATGTGTTAAACAAATAAATGAATGGAATATCCCTTTCTTTTTGCATCTGAGCCTCATCCAGATTCTTTGAGGGAGACATCACTGGGCTGCTGATGACACGGTCAAGGGAATGTGCTCCAGGACAGACACTGCTTCCCCCAAAGGCCCCTTCTCGAGTTATTCATTACTCTGTCACAAGTCACTCCAACGTGCACTCGCGTAAAGCGTCAAGCACATCGTTTCTCTCTGTTTTGCTATTTGTCTGGACCCTTCTTCTGCTGGTCTTGTCTGAGTTTATTATGTGGCTCTGAGAACTGGGATGGTTGGTCATCTTCCTCCAGGTGGCCCTGCTCACCCTGGATGTCTTCACAGCCTGGTGAATTCATAGCTTTATGACAAGAGAGTGAAATCGGTAGCACCAAGTCTCTTCAAGGGTGAGACTCGGGAGTCACGTGGCATCACTTCCACTGGGTGCCCTCATCAAAGCGTCATGAGGCAGGTCCGGACTAAGAGATGGGACATAGGTGTCACCTCTTGATGGAAGGTGCTGTCACATTGCAAACAAGCTTGGACCAAAGGGCTGTGGTCTTCTTTGAAGAGTCACAGCTCATAAGTACTGACAACAGCTCCTTCTCCGCAGGGCTAACCAGGAATCCATGATCATCAGGCAGTGTGAAATGCCCCCAGAAACCTACACGGCCAACAACTCCTGTTACATGACCCCTGTCCATGGGCATCTGGGACTTCACTCTGGGACCCCAGGTAACAGAGCAGCCACTCCCAGGAATTTAGACTAAACAGAGCGAGTCTCAGGACAGAGAAGAAAGGGATGTGGGGAGTAATGGTTGTCTGGGAACCTCTACAAAGAAGCGACACAAGTCATTCCTGCCAACACATCAGTGGACAAACAGATCGCAAGCACATCATTATCTTTCTGGGGGTGGGACACTGAGTGTAATGGACCGTATTCTCACCCACATGGAGTCCGTTTTCTGCTTCCCAGCAGCTCCTTTAAAAAACGCCTTTTGAAAACACCAGGCGCCCACTTGTGGTTCCATGACTAGGGGTCAGGCCATATAAAGTCCAGGGATGAGCCACCCTGGCCTGGGGAAGGAGAAAAACAAAGCACCATTACAGAACACAAATCCGTCTCTTTCTATTTCTACCTCTGAGCCAAGGGTGGCTCTTTCATCTGTCCCTCTCTTCCAGGAGAGCCCTTCATAGAGACAAAGATTGCTGGAGTCTTCTTTTCTCCAGGGTCACAGTCCAGTCTTTCCAGGCACCCAAGCTGAAAACACAGGAGAGACCCCACTGAACACAGGATCAAAGCCCACACTCCCATCTGTGCTGTTTCCTTGCAGCCCACTGTACTCTGATTCTTGCTGGCCAGCTGACCAGATCACTGTCCCTGAATGTCCCAGGCTGTGTCCTGCTCATGCCCGCCTGTCTTCAGGCGTTCCCCTGCCTGTATGGCCCGCCTTGTCCAATGTCACTTTCTGTTTGTCATCTGGTTCTAAAGCCATTCCTCTCTGAAGCCCTTTTTTCTAAACCTCTTTGTTATAGTGTCTATTCTTCACTCCTGCAATGAACATTTACTGGGCAGGATCACTCTGCCAGTACTGCTCTAGGCTCTGGGAGATGAGACAGGAAAGAATGCAAATAAGGCGCTTGCCCCTTCCCTGGTTATCTTCTGGTGAGAAAAAGCAGACAATAAGCATATCAGCAAACAAATATACAAGTTAATTTTAGGTCCTGACTATCAGTGTTTTCATTACAATAAAAAGGAATGGTATGAAAAGCAGTGGCAAGGAGGTGACAGGTCCTGGTAAGATACCCGGGTCTTTGATGCCTGAGCGGCTGTGGGAGGATGAGGAAGCGCACTCCCAGCAGAGGGATCTGCCTGTGCAAATGGCCTGTGGTTTGACCCAGCAGAGCCCATTTCAGCACAAGCAGGAGCTGCTGTGGCCCAGGGAGAAAGAAATGAGACAAGACAGCAGAGACAGGCGCTGAGGCTGGCTCACGCTGGCAACGGTGGGGAGCCTGGATTTTATCAGGTGTGTCAAGCCACCGGGGCAGCCCATCTGACCGCATACCTCTCTTACCTGGGTCGGGAACCGAAGGCTTGGCACAATGCCGTTGGCCCTGTTACCCGCCCAGATTCCCTTGAGGTTGCAGGTAGCCCAGAAGCCTTGGCATCTTGATATTTCAGAGGTAGGTTCTCCCACCTGGGCCATTTTCTCATCCTCAAGATGTATGGTAATTTTCCTACCCCCAAAGCACCTCCTCCCTACCTCTTCCCCTCTTCCTACCACTAGAGCAGTTTCACTGGGATTTCTGAAAGCACCTTATTTTATTTTATTAATCAATGACCACAGGACTGATTTTTCAAATGTGCCTTTTAGCCTAAGGTTCTCAGGGTGTGGGATTTCAGGTCCCAGAGTTATCCGTCCTTTCCCCGGGAAAGTGGTTCTCTTTCTTCTAGCGTGATTCCAGGTGGCAAAGTGCTGAAACCTCAAGGTGAGGGGTGTCACCTGATGGGGCTTGGGGTGCAACCCTTCCAGGGCAGGCCCTCCAGCGGTGTGCCCAGGTGGGCTCCGGGCGCCGCTGGAAGTCCCCTTCCATTCAGCCAGTTACTGCACAGCAGGACGCGGGTCCCAGGCCAGGTTGGGGGGAGTGGGCGGAGCCGGGGGTGGGGAGTGACAAGGGGCGGAGGAGGTTGACAAAAAAGCCAGAAGGGGAAAGCGTCCGAGTTCGAGAGGGAAGGGAAGGAGGTCGAGGAGAAAGGACAAGAGAAAGTGGGTGAGTGGGAGACAGCGTGTGCGAGAGGGAGAAAAGCACGGATGTGAGTGTGCGCGCTGGGCACTGGGGTGGGGGAGATCGCGGGAGAGACTCGGAGGGGAGGGGAGGGGAGGAGCAGCAGGGAGCGAGGAGGAGCGAGCTGGGGGCGGAGACGAGGAAGTGGGTGCGAGGCGCTCCTCCCGCTCCATCCCTGCCCGGCGCGGGGCCAGAGCGGGCAAAGGACCCAGGCGAGCCGGAGCGGAGCCACCGTCGGCGGCCGCAGCTCCAGGTAAGGCGGCCGCAGCCTCCGCGCGGGGCCTGGGCACGGGTTGGGGTCCCCGGCGGGCGTTGGCGGGGCCACCCTCGGGCGACTGTTCCTGGGTCCCCGCGGCCTCGGAGCCGGACTTCGTGTGAGAGCCCCAGCCCCTGAGCTCGCCGACTGTGCCTGACCTTGGACAAGTGATTCCGCCTGCAAACCTCAGTTTCTTTCGCTGTGACCCGCGTCGGGTGTGCGAGACCCCAGAGGGTCTTTTGCAAAGAGGGGGTGCCTCCCCAAGCCGCAGCAGGGCTGGGGGCGCGGGGTTGGCTTCTGCCCCCGTGGGGGCGGATCGAGAAAGTCCACTTGCGCCCAAACAGCCAGTTTTGTCCCCGCGTC
>RJWH01004692.1:0-98870 GCA_004363575.1 Solenodon paradoxus
GTTGTTCATCTTGGTTGTCCCCCAGTTCCGGTCCCTGAACCTAGGTCCTTGGATGTCTGTAGACTGTGTCTGGTGGCCGTAGGTTAGGCCAGGAGGGCGCTCCCACAATAGTCCTTTTAAGCAAAATTTCTCTGTTATCTAAGTTCAGATTCATTGTTCATTGTTGCCTGACATTGACAACCCCAGTTTCCCACACACCCTCTGTCTCCCTGCCCCTTCTCCTTGAACACCTGGGAAGTTCACTGTACCTTTCGCGAGTCAGCACACCTCCTCCAGGGTGCCTTCCCTGACTTCATCCAGACTTCACCCAATGGAGAGCCACTGGCGCCTGACCAACCAGGCTCCAAGTCGTTGCATTTTGTAATGGCCACATGACCTCAAGCCAGTTCCCTGACCTCTGGGAGCCAAGTTTGCTCCCCCACAGATGGTGGAGGTGCGCTCCGCCTCCAGGGTAAATGAGTAGGCGGATCCCAGGTGAGTTTTGGCTCTCCGGGTCCTAGCCTGCAGCAAGTGGGCCCTGACTGCTCCAGCACCTAATGCAAACCTCTCCCACTTGCTCAGCCCCTGGTTCCACCGAAAGGAAGCCCCACGGAGGCGGCTCTAGAAAACTTAAGGCCGCAGGGCGTCTCCAAGTGGTGCTGGGGAGCCCTGGGGTCCAGTAGCGAAAGGTTCAAGGAAGAATTCTCGAGCCTTAAGGTACAGTTTTATAGGTTTATTAGAGAAAATGGAGGCGACAAAAAGCAAAGCAGCAGTCTCCTGGGCAGGAAGGGCTTCCCTGCAGACTGGAGGCTGGTTGGATTTATACACTTTTTGGAATGGGGTTCTGGGTGGACTCTCTTTCTAGTGTCTTTAATTAGCAAGAGAATAGAACTCACGAGGAAGTTCAAAAGCAGAACTAAGGGGATTTTCCAGGCAGGTCTCCTGGCCTGCGAAGTGCCTCTGACATTTTGGTGTCCCAGGCTCCTTGTTGCCTTGTTGCCTTAGGTTGGAATCTTTTCAGAGGGTTGGAGATAAGCTTTGAACTCTTTGGCCTCTAGTGCTCAGCAAAGGGTCTGTCTGGTGACTCCGGCAGCGTCCCATTCTGAGCATTCCTTGTATCAAAAGGAGCTGGTTCTCTCAGGCCACTGAACACAGCTGCCGCCGCTGCCAGCTAGTCTGAAAAGGTGACCGTGGGTCTGCTGTGTCTATGGCCTATGCAGGTGTCTGAGTGAGGGCTGCATCTTCAAAGTCGCTCTTGATCATAACTCATTGTGGTCGCACTGACTGCTGGCTGCTATTTAAGACTTGCCTTTCAGGTTCGGATGCACAGTCTTTCTCAGAGTGACATCTGTGGGGAGGAAGCTTTCTGGAAGATGTCCCAGGCCATCAAAGGTGAGCCTTATCCTACCACGGAATCCTGGGACTTGGAGGGTGTTCCAGGTTGAAGTTACAAAAACCAGTTGTCACAAGTTTGCCGTGAAAGTAAGTTTTTCTTAATCAGCACACAAATTGTATTTTTTGTTTATTTTCTTATACATTTAATAGTTTGGCAATGAACGTTCAAATGTCCCTGCTCCACTTTCCCACAGGCCCCTCCGCCACCCAGTGACTCATCCTTGCCGAGGTCCCCCTCCATTGTCAGCCCTGCTGGGTCCTCTGGACTGAAGTCAGACCTCTAGCCTTCTTGACCAGCAACTTCTCTGTTACAGACAGTGTCCCTCCAGCCGGGAATGTCAGCCATTTCTCAGGGGGTCTCGGTCCCCAGTCTCCTCACAGGACAACACAGTCCCTTGGGTACTTGAGAGACACATTCAAAAGGCCAAATCTCAAAGCCTCATTGATTTAACTTTTAAAAACCCAATTTTCCTCCCTAACTTAGTTTTCCTACTTCTAGAAACATACCAAGGAAACATGATCAAAAAAAAAAGAATATATATAATGATATTCATCAAAGCACCAATTGAATACCAAAATATTGGCAACAATTTAAATGTTTAGCAATGTACCATTGATACATAATTTATAATCAGTGACAAATGATATAACCATTTTAAATGATATATATGCTGTCATCTCATATTTGTTAAATGGCATATAGCGAAGTGGAAAAGTAATATAGCCTCTTGTAATGTGTCCTGTTTTCTTGGTCTCCTGACCGGCCCCCATGTCCCCACCCTTAATGGTAGGCCTTGCTTCTTTCTCAATGGAACCACAGCAGCTACCGGTATGGCCTGTTCTGACCCTGTCTGCTGCCTTAAGTCGCCCTTCTACAATGTTAATAATGTGCGTTATTTCATGTATAATCTTCAAAGTTTGTTTTTGAGAGTGGCACCCACTGAATATTTAGCCACCCTGCAAAGAGTAGCCGACTGCAAAATTAGAGGGAGCCCAGTGCACAAGGTCACCTTCACTCTGACACCAGTTGCAAGTTGTGGATCCCCAAAACAGCCCCCAGGTTTGATAACACGCTAGAAGGATGCACTGGTTCACCGAAAATTTATATTCATGATTATGGCTCAAGACAGGGAAGGGGTGCAAAGTAAAGGCAGCCAAGGGGAGAGCTTCATGGACAGAGTCCAGGGACCGTTCCAGAGGCAGAGCTTCCTTTGTCCCCTCCCTGAGGAGTCAGGAACAGCATTACTTTCCAAGCATCGAGATATGACAATATGCACAGAATATTGTCAGCCAGGCTGCTCACCTGAGTCTCTGTGTCCAGATTTTTCTGGGGCTCCCCCAGGTAGACATTATTGATCCATCGGAGATTATGTGTAACCGGTCTCTCTGAAAGTCAGCTGATAGCACATGAGCCTGTCTCCACCTGATAGCATCCTGTTCCTCTCCTCCTGCTCCCTAGGTCCCCTGGAAAACAAAGATACTCCTACCAGGTAGGACATACCAGGGCTTAGAGGTAGCCTCCCGGAAGTGGAGGGCAAAGGCCAGACTCCTTTGGGGCAAGGTTAAATTCAGTCTTCTAAAACCCCTGCATGGTCTTCCATTGCTTTCCTGATCAAGACACAGCTTAGCAAACCTCTTTAAGGCTGCAGCTACATGCCTCCTGCCCTCAGTCCACGACAGCTCCTCCCATCAGTGTCCTGCTTTCCCATGCTGTCTCATGCCTCACAAACCACTTCCTCTGCCTGGCACACCAGCCTAGCCCACCCGGGGCTGGAACACTTGAACACTGTGGTGTCTGTGTCACCGACTTAGGATTCTCAAACCCACAAAGCTCTCTTCCCTACAGGCCCTCTCTCAGACAGCAGCTCTCCTAGAGTGTTTTTTAACAAATATTGTTTCATGGGGGACAATAATACCAGAAAGAAAATGGATGGTGGAAGTAAAGCATCTAAAAAATGATGGATCTTGGTCAGAAAATTGGAAATTGGGGACAGATTAAAGAGTGAAATATCAAACGTGGTAGAATTTCGTGTCTATATGCCTGTTATGATTTGAACCTCTTTCCCAAAAAGCCATTCAGGAGCTGATTTAACACAGTCTTCTGCATGCAAAAATCAGGCAGCAAGTCAAAGATAAAGCTTCAGTACTATTTGGAAGGACAGTTACCTATAGTAGGTCAACGTGCAGAGAAAACATGTAACTGTCAATTAATTTAAAGAGTTGATTTAATCCCTTCTTACAACTCACTGCCTAGCAGGTATTGTCTCAAGTGCTTTATAAAAATGTACTTAGTCCTCTATATCCTATGAGGTCAGTACTGTGACTGTCCCCCATTTACTTAGGAGGAAACTGACACACACAGAGGCTAGTGAGTTGCCAGGGTCACACAGCTCTTAAGTGGTGAAGCCAGGACGGGCATCTGAGTTCTGCTTCTGCCATAGTCATGCTGTGCACTAGAACGTCCACCTAAGACAACAGGAACAGAGGTGAAATGCTCTGTGCTGCATTCCTTGCTGTGAGCGCAGTTCTTGATACCCACTAGCTGCTCAAGGTTTATTGTGAATTGATCACTTAATTAGGAAGAATAAATAATGTTAATTATCCATTAATTAACCACCCGAGAGTTACTATGTGGACCATGTAACGGGCATATCTGCTCAGGCAGAAGGACTCTATACTTCAGAGAACGTTTTGTGGTTGTGAGGAAGGCAAATGAATTAGGGACTCAGGGAAGGAACCCTTGGAAAGAAAGGGCAGGAGAGCCCTCTCCTAGCAAGGAGAATGACACAGCTGTCTGTGGAGAATAAGCTAAGAAACAATTAAATCCATTTCTTGCTGAATTTTTGAGTATGCTGTCAGATTTTTTAATCAGTGCCCCCAGGGCTTAGAGAATCAGAGAATTTCAAAGATGGACGTGACCTTTGAGGTCATCAGATTTAACTTTTTCATCTTGCCTTTGATTTTCATAAAAAAGAAGCAAGATCCAGAGTGTTCGAACACCTGGCATGAGATTACCACTCCCCTTATGTAGAGATCCACCCCTTCCCCCGGCAATGTCTGGGTCGGATGCATCCTACAAGGCTCTTCTCAACTCCCACCCACCTTCTGTGGTCTTCCTTGAACCCTCAAAGCCATTTTATCTCTTTTTAATTCCTGTACCACCTTGTGTCGGTCAATCTTTAACACTTAGATTTTTCTCCCAGCAGCTGAGCTGTGTTTCATTTCACCAGACGGGCTGAGAACTCAGCAAAGACTTGTTGAATGAATGAGGCTAACTAAGCTCTATGTTGGCGATCATGACAACACACCAGTGTTGCAGCCTGTGCCGGCTCAGGGGCTTGCCCAGTGCTGGGGCCCAGGGGGCACTGTGTGCTGACGTCACTGCCCGCTCGGAAGCTGGGGATCCTAGAGGCTAATGCGCTGAGGTCTAGAGCACACTCCCGGAGTCCACTTCCTTTCTGTATCACTATCTAGTGAGACGCATGGGCACGTACTTAACGCCTCTGCTCTCCTCTCTGTAAAATACGATAGAAGTAAACCATACCAGCACGCCCCGGTCGAGTACTAGTTGGGTGCCGTCCACATACATACCAAGGTCCCAGGGCTGGTGGGAATAACCAAGATGGACAACTAAATTAAATAAAAGTGCTTCTTTGTTCTTTCTTTTCCTTACCACCTGCCTCTGCTTGGAAAAGAATACAAACAAAGATAAAGAATACCTCTTAGGGTTTTCAAGAGGACTAATCAACGGTGTTATTGAAGCACTCAGAATAGTGGTTAGCACATAACAAGTACTCAATAGATATTGGCAAATATAATCATTACTTTCTTAATAGTATACCTAGAATAAAGTCTGGCGTACAATGAGTGCATAACACACGGTAACTGCTATTATACCATTGACATCTAGAACCTTTGTCACTTTGTCACTGCTTTATCCCTTCAAAAAAATTTAAGGTATCAGAAGAACAAAGAAGGCAAAATAGACTAATGAAACTGCACCTCAAATGGTAGTGGAAGAACCAGGGAAGGAGAAAAGCTTATCTGTGCAGGAAGAAATGTTATAACTACGACAGACTCTTAAAAATTCCATAAAGTTGCCTGAGCAATTAAAATACATTAGGGACCAATTCCATATTTGCTCCGAGAACCAAATAGTGTAATTGTGTCACTGTACTAATATCATCATTTCCACTTAGCTGAAAGAGTTCTCAGGTCATAAACGCAATGGTTTTGCATTCTGCCATGACCAACTGCTAAGAGAAAATAGAGACCTAATGACCCAGCCAGCTTAATCAAAGCAAGGAATCTTCTTTCCAGAAGCTTCTGTCACTTACATTGTATGATGTAAACTTAAAAGGATGACACAGTTCAAAGACAAGACAAAACTCAGTCACTTTTCTGAAGCTTTTAGCTCTGAAGATTTAAAATAGAGAATCCAAACACTTTGTATTCAAGAGGGGAAAGTTATGAGGCATTATCACCTTTCCAGCCCCAGACCTGCATTTCACAGATGCCAAAGAAGGGTTTTCTTTCCATTCTTGACAACGTCTCTCCTCTAGTTTGAAAAGTTAGTCTCAAGTTCTCATGGCCTGTGGTTCAGGTGACAAGTGCCTAGATTTTACATTTTTTAGACATTATATTTCCTACATTTGGGCAAATGATCTAAATAGCCAGCCTTGTCAGCAATGATTGGGGCCCAACCCCCGCCGTGGATCTAACTGATCGTCGCTGTCCTGATCTTTCCTGCTGCGGAAACAATAAATGGGTGACTAAGACGGTCTCTGTATCCATGTTGAGAGGTCTGCTTGACACAGGAGCAGCACTTACAGTCAGAAAATGGAAACAGAAGGCCTTGTTAGAAATAACTTCTTGAGCAGGGCATTTTGTGAAAAGAAACGAGACCACTTAGTTCCATTGTTAAACTAACTGTAAAAGTCACTGTAAACTAACTGTAAAAGTTCTTGGTATGGAGCTTCATTGTCAGAGATAGTCTCAGTCTATTTCTGTCTGCGTTTCATTTGAAGAGAATTCTGTTACACGTGTAGACAGTCTCTTTCCTCCACTGAAGGAGGACCAGTCCTGTGTATCCTGCTGTTCTTTCTAAATAGGAGGCATGCCCCCTATTGCGGTGGGCTTTGGTGGACCCGAAACTCCTCAATAAAATAATTAGAAGGAAGCATCTGAAGAGCAAATGAATTGCAGCATCCTAAGGATGCATTAGCATGAACTGGCTAAAGAAATGATGGCATTCATAGACTGGGATGTTATGGAGCTGTTTAAAAGACCAGGGCAGTTCTTGTACTAATATGTTACTGTAGAACATTTTAGTACTTTATGTCCTTTGGTGCTCATATGTCATCCATGACTGCATTGTGGGGATTTTAAGGAGGTATACCTGTACACATATGTAACATGAATTTATGTATTTATATTTATATGTACACAGTTTCACTGGAAAAATCCATTAGAATTTGATAACAGTTGTCTCTGGAGAGTTAACCAGAAAACAACTGGATAGTGGTCATTCTCAATATTTTTTTACTGTAGTCTCAATATTTTTACTGAGCTATAGGAGAAACAGCACTAGTGAAAGTGAGACATTTGTATTTTTACAAAAGGGAGGTTATTCATACAAATGATTTTAGAACAGTTGCGATCCATATGCAGAATATTAAAACTTGACCTACATAAAAATAAGCTCTAAAACAGATCAGAGATCTAAATATAAAATGCAAATTGTAAGACTTTTTAAAAGAAATCAGAGGCAGAAAGTCAAAACCTGGGGTTAGATGAAGAGTTGTAGAAATAACACTAAAATAATGATCCCTTGAAAAAGAGCCATTAGGGCATAGCAGATGGTGGAACAGGATAAGTCCCACTCTTACCACCTTCAACAACCATAATTTGGAAGACATCATGAGCAAAACATGAAAAATAATTGATAAATTGGGTTTCATTATAATGTAAGATATGTGTTCATCCAAAAATATTTATTCACTGCCAAGAGAATAAAGAGACAAACTAACATACACCAGAGGAAATAGTTACAAATCACATTTGTAATGAAAGACTTGTATACAGAATATATGAAGAGCTCTTAAGAGAGGACAAAAGAAAGCAAGCAACCCAATTTTTAAAATGGGAAAAGGACTTGAAAAGACACTTCATTCAAGACGATATGAGAACTTATAAATAAGTGCTTAAAAAGATGCTTGGCATCATCGGCCAGTAGGGCAATGCAAATTGAAAGCATGACTTACAGCGTTATAAACCTGTCAAAATAGCTACACCTCTTAAAAACACAATGTCAGCAATGATGTGGAGCAGCCGCAACTCTCAAGTTGATGACAGGAATAAGAAATGGTGAAACCAAACTGGAAAATAGTGTGGCAGCTTCTTATAGGTAAATTTCACTTAGCACGTGACCCAGGGAAGCCATCCTGGGTATTTGCCAGAGAAAAGAAAACGTAAATTTACACAAAATCTTGAACACAGATGTTTGTGGTAGCTTTAGTTGTAACAGACAGAAACTGGAACCATCCAAATATTGTTCAGTAATAAATAAAGTGTGGGTACATCCATGTAAAGAAGCTCACTAAGCAGTAAAAAGAAAAAATGTAACAAACTATTGATTCTTGAAAAGGTGTAGGCGAACTACAAAGGCATCATGCTGAGTGAGAGGCTAGACTCAAACGTTTGCATATTGCTCAAAACCACTTAGTAGACTTCCAAAAAAGCCAAAACTGTAGTTACAGAAACAGGTCACTCCTTGCCAGACATGTGGCTATAGAAAGACAGGAGGACATCGAGTGTGGTAAAACTCTTCTGTATTGTGAATACGACAGTGGTTACATGAAGATATACATGTGTCGAAACTCAAAACTACACCAAATAGTAAATTTTACTATATGATGGATGTCAATTTTTTTTACAAAAAAAGGGTGAGTTTCAGCTTCCAGTAACAGTGGAGTACATTGAAGTAAGATATTGTTGTACTATTCCTATATTCTACATAAAGTAGTAAAACATTAAGTCTAAGCTGATTGTGATAAGTCAAAACACGTAATGTATTCCCTATAGGGAACCACTAAAAATTAGAGTTAGCAAAAAACGTCTAAAGAGGAGCCGAAAGAAATACTGCATTAGAAGGTAAAAAAAGGGGGAACAGAGAAACAAAAAGTGAGGCAATTTTAAAACAAATGCCAAATCACACATCTAAAGTTAACTGTAAGTTGGTGATGTGGTGGAGGGCAGGGTGTGTTGACATGTATCTGAGGAATGGGGAATCCACTCATATGGGGAACCCACACATATGATTTATTTTAATGTGAAGAATGAAAGTTACCACAATAAAAATAAATTAAAAAGTAAAGCTAACTAGATCAATAATTATATTAAATGTAAATGGATTAAAAATAAATCAGAAACAGATTTTCAGCCTTGATTTCAAGACTCAAGTATATGTTGTCTACAAAGGATACACATAATAATTTTTAAAAGACAAATAGGCTTAAAGTAAAAACATGTAAAAAAGCAATATTGTGAAAATACTAATCATAACAAAACTAGACTAACTACATTAATATCCCCAAAAATTTCAGTACAAGAAGAATTACCAAGATAAAGCAAAGTATTTTATAATGATTAAAAAAAAGTCAAGAAAGCATATAACATTTATAATTGTGTCCTAATAAGAGTTTCAAATTACATGAAGAAAAAACTAATGTCAATAAGCAAGAAGTAGACAAAGTCACAGTCAGCATTAGAGATTTTAATATTTCCCCGCTAGATAATTGATAGAATAAGTAGAAAGAAATTAGTGATAAAATAAAAGATCTGAATGGTACTGTATATCCCTGACCTAACAGACATTAAGGAACACTGCAGCTATAGCTGTAAAATATACAAATGTCATTTCAAATGTACATAGAATGTTCATAAAGATAGGCCATAAGCTGAGCTATATAAATTAAATGTCATAAAAATAAATAGATGTTAAAAAAAAGATGGAAATCTTAGAAAGTCTGTGCTCTGACCAAAGTGAAATATATTAGAAATTAATGAGATATGTAGAAAACTCCCAGGTATTGGAAATTAAGCAACAAGCTTCTAAATAAGCTATCAGCTAATAAACCAGAAAGTCTAAATAAATCATTCAAGTTTTCACTTGGAAATCTAGGGAACAGGAGAACTGAAACAAATTAAAAGAGAAAATAAGCAATAGAGAAAATTAAGAAAAGCAGAACTTGGCTCTTCAAAAAGATAAATCAAGTTGACAAACCCCTCATCAGATTGATGAAAGAAAGAGAAAAGCACTCGTCAGTGGCAGGAATGAAAGAGGTGGATGACACCATAACTCCCATAGACAGCAAAAGGTCAACAAAAAATATGAAGAACTTATGTCGATAAATTTAACAACTTAGAAGAAACAGAAAAATTCCTTGAAAAACAGAAGTTATAAAGACTGAACTTAGGGGCAGCCCTGTGGCTCAGAAACTAAAGGAGAATCCAAGACATAGGTTCAAGAACTGGGGCTAGGAAAGGAAAAACAAAACTGAAGTTACATGAAATGTTAAATATGATTAGCTCTTTGATCAAGAAAATTACATTAACTATTTTAAAAACTCACTGAAAAGAAAATGCTAGTCTTGCTGTTTTCACTGGTAAATTCCACCAGCTATTAAGGGTGAAATAATAACCATATTATACAAGATCAGAAATTACGGAAATAAGGAAGGAGCTCTTTCTAATTCATATGCAAGATAACTATAACTCTGATTCTAAACCTAACAAGAATATTATAAGAAAAGAAATTTATAACACAATATCCCTCTTATAGAGACAAAACTTCTTAATAAAATACTAGCAAATCAAAAATAAAATAAATACATATCAGTATATAGTGCTATACAACACAGCATGTATATAATGATTATATGCTAATGACTATATAATATAGTCATATATATATATATATACCCCAAATGCAATTAATATAATACTAATAAAATATTTAATCACATGTGACATAATATACTATATTATTGTATGTAGTTACATAACATATCTCATTATATTGTTATCTATATAATATAGTGTTTATGTTATATAATATATATAATGTTATATATTATGCTATATATTATATATTTATATAACTACATTATATATTTATATAACTATATATAATCACATATTATATAGATGCACATTATGTATAATGCAATTATCATGTATTATGGTGATTTATTTAGGGAATTGAAAAGTACTTCCCAATACAAAGGGACAAACTACTGACATAAAGAAGCTAATAAAAAGAGCACTCCAGGTGTCCATTTTTATGAAATTCTAAAACAGGCAAAAATAATTTAAGGCGACAGTGACTGGGAAGGGACATTTCTGAGATGGAAATATTCCATATCATGACAGGGTTTAGGTCATTACCAGTGTATCCCTTTGCAACCATTGCACAGTTAAGATTTGTATGCCGTCATGCACTCTGGTGACTTAACATTTTAGTACACCAGGCATAATCACATATGTCCCAAGGATCCTGGTTCAAGACCCAATGCTGGCACATCCTGGTGGAGCAGCGATTGGGTCAATCACCTCTGAAGGAGCACAGGCCTGGATTTGAGTCATGTGTTGGGGGGAAACCACCAGTGTGAACAACTAAATGGAAATAAAATAAAGTGCTTCTTCCTCCTCTCTTCCTGCCTGACCGTCTACTCACTTTCATTCTTGCCTGCATCTTTTCTGAACATTTATATGCTGCAAAGTTTTTATATTTTACCTCAAAAAGCACATTAAATGTATAGAAGAGAGTGAGTGGAAATCATAATAAAATATGGATGAAATTGGAGGATGGGTACATGTGTGGTTCCCAGGATGATTCTGTTTACTTTGTACATATTGAATTTTTTATAGTAAAAGACAAAAAAACTAGCTTAGAACAAAATACACGGTTTTATGGACAATGTTTAAAATGCATGCACACACATGCATGTACGCACACACGAGGTACATTGGCTCTGAAGGCAGAGCCACAGGGACAAAAGTGTCCTGTGTCAACCTCAAACAACAATATCATTTTATTCAACAATAAAATGAGTGAATTTAGAAACAAAGAACAAAAAAAAGAGAGTAGATTGAACAGTGCTTCATGAAGACACCCACTCGTATTGAGATGCAGATGCAGTGGGTCCTGTAGTTTGCTGATCTGCACACGTTTGGCCCGTCTCTGGTCTTCCACCCTCTCCTCCCCTCCTTCTCGCCTCCCAACCTCATTTAAACGAGATTTCTATTGATGTCCACACACCAGCCAACAGCTACACAACCAGCTTGTTCCGCTGCATTTCCTTGGACCCTCCCACACCCTCTGCACCCAACATGGCTGTAGCATCTCAGGAGTTACCATCCCGGACCTCCCTCTGACTCTCCACATGGTTGAAGTCTGACACATCAGGACTACGCTACGTGAACATGTCGCCCATAGCGTCCGCCACACTCACTCGAAAGCTAGCACATATTGTCCAGTAAAGTTAACTTGCTTTCATTAAATGTAATAGTTCAAAAAGCAGACACAAATGTTTTAAATGATCAGAATCTCCACTTTCTGTGTGGAAAGCTGCCATTTTGTTTTGACGAACATAGTAGTAAACTCTTCCTTTCACCCGTGCTGGAACAGGGAGGTTGCCATAGCAAAGTGAATTAGTAACAGGTTCTCCTGTCTTCCCTGGGTAAGTCCTAAAGGTTTGTGTCCACCCTGGAAACCCAAGTGTCGGGAAGAGACGAGAGGAACAGGGACCCTCAGGGTGGAGTCAGTCAAGATGAAACTGATTCTACTTCTTGCTTTTCCATCTCAGAGTTTTTCTTTCTTCTTTTCTAGGACAGCTCAGCTCTGGGTAAAACAGTTTCAAGTCTCCATTTCCCTGATATTTTTAAATGCTCCACATCGGCCCATGAAATATGGATCACTCAGACTCAGGGATGCAGTCTTCCCAAATGTACCTGGAGGGGACCCTGAGCTCTTCTACGCTTAGTCCTTCAAAACGACAGAAATAGTACCAAGGCAGAGAAAGAAATGTCACTGTTCTCCCTTCAAGTCTCAAAAAATATATAATGCAAAAAAAAAAAAGGAAATCTATCACCATTTTCATTTCTGAAATTTCCTCAAACATCATGTGTGGGCTGGCTGTCCTTAGCATGATGCTATGTGAGTGAAACTCATGCTTCTTGGGACCATGCAAAATCAGACTCGGCCATTTCTCATTCCTTAGATTGGCAGCAGGAGCTCTTTCTGATAAAAGATAGGCAAATCAACCTACTTCTCTCATCCCTTCCAAAGCCACCCCAAGTGATGTGAAAACTAGAGAGCAAACACCACCGTAAAGGATCAGGGAAAGAGCCATCACTCCAATGGGCAAACAATGCATACCCGCAAATAACGTCCAGTAGTTCCACCTAAGACCTTTACCACAAGGATTTTCACCAAGTAACTGAGTTGCTGCTAGGCCATTTTGCTGTAAAAGATAAAATACCTAGGTGACAGTTTGGTTGGATGCAGCAGAATGGGTGCCCGCACTCCCCAAAGCTGGCGTGTTGAAATCTCAGCCCCCAGGTAGTAGTATTAGCAGGTACTTATGTCATATGGTTGGAGTGCTCATGCATGGGGTTAATGTTTTTATTTTGCTTGTTTGTTTGCTTTAAAGGAAAGTACTGCCAAAAATGAAGATGAGTAGGCATGCAGGCGGGAAGAGAGAGGAAGAAGAAGCACTTTTTAAATTTTATTCAGTTGCTCATCATTGGTTGTTTCCCTGGTCCCATGTCTTGAACCCAGGACCTTGGGTTATATGTGGCCAGCTCCAGGATATGCCCGGAGGCAAGAATGAAGCCAGGCAGGCAGAAAGGAAGAGAGAAGAGGAAGAGACTTATTTATTTATTATTTCATTTGGGTTGTTCCCCGTGGCCCCAGTACCCAAACCCAAGTCCTTGGACTTTACATGGTTTACACCCCAGGTGCTATCTTCATGCCTCAGCCACCAGCGTACACCAAGGAATCAATATGTTATCAGAAAGATAACTGCTTTGACCAGAGTGCTCCCTCACCACGTGAGGACACAGAGAGGGCACCATGCATGAACCAGAAAGAGGGCTCTCACATGGCATTTACTCTGCTGGTTCCATAAGCTTGACTTCCCCAGCCTCCAGAACGCTGAAAAATAAATGTCTATTGTTTATAAGCCACTCAGTTGATGGTGATTTTGTTATTGTAGCCCAAACAGACTAAGACGGCAGGCAAGCCAGTTCTCTGATACCAGGAGAGGTAAAGATTCAAAGCAGATATCAGGTGTTGGAAGAAAATATGCAAACTGGAAGACCTAAGAAAAATAGGAAAGAGAAAAATAAAAACATTTAAGAAGTAAAATCCTATTGGAGGCAACCAATGAGTATTCAGAACCATGGCAGGGGCAAAAGATAAGGCAAAAATATAAGCTGTATATTTTAGAGCTATGAAGCTCTCAGCTTCCCAAGTCTTGCTTTCTGGTGATGCCACTGTGTCGGACTAAGCTCAGGTTGTTTTTAGTCATGATAAACTTGGGACACAATCATTAACAAATAATATTTGAAGGCACTAGAGAGTAACCAAACCAGGTAGGAGCTGGAGGTAATTCCACCCTTGGAAGAAAGCACTCCCACTGGGTGTAATCCAGGTTTCATTGTTTTTCTTCCAGAACATTCCACTCTGTGAGGTAAGGATCAAATAGAGCACAATCCAATTGACTGAAAGAATTAGAGGAGAAATGTATTACTGCCAGGTGACTAGAAACTGAGGAGATTAATATATGAGGGATCGCAGAATGAGTTCCCACAAGGTCCCCCTCCTCCACACAGGCAGACACTGGCTGCAGTGTCTTGGGTGGACCTCCTGACAGGAGCCAGGACGGCAGCAGAGCTGAGCAGAGATCCTGGAAACAGCACTTGGAATTGGAGACAGGAGTTAGAGGGACTTGGCAATCACCCAGGTTTCTAGCGTAAGTTCATATCCCAGCACCAGGAGATTTGCCCTAAGACTCAGAGCAAATCTGAAATGATTTACTCTAACAAAGCTTCAAATTGAGCCTGTAAAATTCAAGGTGATCTGCCAGAAATCTATCACTTCTAACAAAATTCAGCAGTCTTCAGAGAAAGCAAACAGAATCCGACTCTCTATGCCATCTAACTCAGTGTCCAGTACTAGTAGAAGTTTAGTGGACAGGGGAAGAAACAAGAAATGTGATACAAGGGGAGAAAAATGAGTGAGTAGAAACAGACCCACAAAAACTCAGATGCTGAAATAGCAGAAAAGGATTTCAAAATAACTATGTTAAATATAACATAGGCATTAGGCATATTTTCATATAAATGCATATTATATATACTTATTACAGAATACACTATAAATAGTATTACTATATATAAATATATTTTATAAATAGATATAATATATCATAGCTAAATAGATACAGATCCAATTTATAAAATATACACTATTTTTATTACTCTTTTATATATATTTTATAATATATTAGGACAACTTACTCAAGCAGAACAATTCCCACAGTGACCGTATTGACACACCAGCAGCCGCAGGGATGAATGCAGAATATTCACTGAAGCACTGAAGTAATTAAGAGAAAACTAGAAACAACTTCATCAGTAGGAAAATGGTTAATTCGAGTATCAAAAAGTCATAAAAAGAAATGTTCTGCAAATATCTCTAAAATACAATCTTTGTAAAAGAGATTAGAGGTCAGTTTCAGAAGAATCCTTGAATTTAAAAAAGATAAACACACATAAAATAAAGACACGTATTTTGGAACGTTCAGGCCATTCTGTAATTTGTGAACATGCTTGTGCATGTATGTTTATATGTATGTGTGCATGTGTGCATATATATAATATTCCAGAGGCTATCCAGACACGCATCTCTCTCACAAAATGATTGCTTCGAGGGTGAGAAGCTAGGATCAGAAGTAGAATTAAGGCTTCTTTCTCTTCACACACCACTTACCTTGCTTATTCTTTTTTACTCAATGATGTGTTGTTTTCATAATTTTAAAAGTTGAGGGAACTTTGTCAGAAAGATTTTATATTAGAAGAGCATGCAGAAAATCTGAGAAGGAAGCCACTGATTTAGACAAAGAATAAGACACCTGGACTCAGGAATTTTGGTCACTTGTCAGAAGTCCCTACAGCAGGTAGAGGGGAGCTGAGAAGGTCACACCTTCCTGCTCCGCAAAGCACATCTCAGCCTCAGAACATCAACGCCGTCTGCCCAGCACAAGGGAAACAGCAGATGAGAGTAACTGATTGCAAACCGGGGTCCACTCCAGGCAGGGATTTACAGCACAAACAAAAGTGCAGATGTACAAAGACTCCAAAATGAAAAGAAATTATTTTACAATATGAATTATGGCCTTCCCTTCACTTTTCTCTTAATTTTATGAAATAAAAAAAAAAAAAACTTGGAAGAAAATGGCTGCTGTTTGCTTAGTTACAACCTTATGGTCATTGCTCTTTTATGTAATAAAGTATATACGGAGTTATCAGAATTGTACAGGATTTGGGCTGAATTGTAGGCTCTATGAATTATATCTTAATAATCTGGGTTTTCTAAAAAAAAAAAAAAAAGAATCACAATGAATCATATAAAATGTTTAAACGATTGTAAGCATTACTTTGGAATATTACTCCCATTTTAAAGTAAAGTATTACTCCCATTTTATGGCATTAAGATACTTTCTTGTAGAAAATGTGTACAGCTGTGTATCACCATCTATCTGTGGATGGGTTATAATCAGTATAATTGGAAATGGAACATTCTGGAAGGCATGAGCGTTCCTAGAACAGGGAGAGGTGTGGTGCGCAGGCAGCTAAGGGGAGGTTAAGGTATTTATCTGGTTCAAATCCACGACCATCATGATTCTAATGGGTGACCCCTCTTTCGATAACTTAACCTACAAAGCCACTTTAGAAAAGATCAACGATTTCTGTCTCCTTTTTCTGAAAGGTTGAGACCTGCACCTGTTTAGAGAAAGGCCATACCCATAAAGAATGAGGCACATTTCCCATGTCTTCATTTCATCACTGTGGTCCGTTCTCATTGATAGGGAACAGGCATGAGACCTTGGAAGAAAAAAACTGAAAAGAGGGAGCAATAGGTTTATTTTTTTTTAAGTTAGCTCTCTCAAGGGGAAGAACCCAGAGGTTTTGGAAACCGAGGTCTCCAATGGAACAATGGTGTCCTTTCCTGTCCACAAACCCTGAAATGCTTCCGGCTGTCTGACAAATGTCACACAGCACATGGGGACTGTTCACAGAGCATGTGCGTGTGCTCGGCAGGCACAGGACTAGGTGACAGGCCTCCCACCATAAGCACAATGTCAACGAAGGTCACCACCAGGATTCAGGTGCAGGCTGGTGTGACTCCAAGAGGAGCGTCCTTCCCCAACCCAGCAGCCCTCACCCCACCAGCCCAGAGAGCCCCTCGGACCAGTGCCCCCGCCTCTCAACTCTTGCCACATCCCCTCTGGAGAGGGACTTTTGTCCCCCTATGCTGCCCCCAGCTCCCACTGTCCCTCAGATATGCCTCTCAACAAAGCCAGGAGGCTCTCAGCGTCTGCCACAGTGGGCTCCCCGCACCCACCCCTGAGGGTGAGTAGTGGTCCTGTTTTCTGCTCCCTGAGGTCGCATGTGTGCTCCTTGGCTTCCTCTTCTGTAAATAGAGGCAGCAACTCCCACTTGGCAAGGTTCCCAGAGGCTCTGATGCAATGGGGCGCAGTAGATCCCGCCTCCTGCCCCTCCCCATGGACACAGGTCCCTGGCCTTTCTCTGCTACCTGATTAAGTTGTAGAACAGTCCGGCACAGATTACCGTGGGGCGTCGCCTGCTCAGCCCCGCACAGTGCAGGACCTCTACACAGTGTGTCGTCCAACTCAACGAGCATCTTCCTGAGCACAGAGCAACCTCACCCTCCTTTATTCAGTCTGGATTTCATCATATGCATTTCTAATAAGGATTATTCAGAATTATTAACTTTTAGAAACAATCTTTACAAAGAACTTCTAAATCTTTATCGGAGCTGTGTTTACATAAATATTAATTGAGTTTCAGGAATTCTCTGTATGTTGTAAACAACACTTCCAGGCATAGTTCCTGTTATTGCCCAGAACAGACTGAATTTAATTTTTCATATTCTGTTCTTAGTTATTAAGGACCCATCACCCTTCTCTGGTATCTCTGAAGTTACCACATAGAAGCAAGCAGAAAAAGAAGGGATTAAGTCTCCAGGATCCTAAGTCAACATTATCACCCTCTAGTCACGGGGTCTTAGAGCAGTCAATAAATTCATCTAGTCCCCTTCTGTGGCTCAGGTGGCTAAGGCCAAAAGTCATGAACCTGGATTAGAGATGCATGACTTGGGGTAGAAAAAAAATCAAATCAAATATTGTTAAAAATCCATCTAATCCTCTATTTCTGATCTGCAAAATGGGAGTGATCATCATTTTTCCCTTGAAGCAACGTAAAAATCCAGGTAGAAGCTATATGTAAATGTGCTCACTAACCTGTAAGAAATTGTCTTAATTAAAATTGGCACCGAACTTCTGCAGTCACTCACCAAACATAGTTCTGATATCTACACCGGGGCAAACACTGTTTTATATATTGGCAATGTCTGGTGACAGCAGGCTTAACTGTTCTTTAGAAAGAAAACATTCTACATTCAGGGAATTTGCCATGTTGAGACTCACAGAAGACCAGCTATTTCCCAGTGGATGATGCATTCAAGGCCATTTTGGATGAAACAGAGACTGCTGGGAATGCTTCTCACAGCAGCGACTGGTAATAGTTGAGGACATGACATTTATTGACCCTCAGTGAGGAAGTTCCTGGTCAGCCATTTTCCTCCTCCTGGAAAAGTCTCAAGCTGGAGAATCTATCAATGGCAGAGACTAAGTTCATGATTTGTAACCTGTCCCCATGGTGTAAAAGAGAGAGGGGTCTCTCCTTCCATGTCCACGTCTCCTTCTCCAAGGGCAGAGAATCTAGGATCCACGATTTCCTATAACTCTCTCATTTGACATGCTAGAAAGGCAGAAAAATCTTTACTAGAATCTAGTAGTTCACCAAGAGGAAAATCCCTATCTAAAATACTTCCTTGTTCCAAAGTAAATTACTAAGTCACTGTTTATATCAATTAGTCCGATCCTCATTTGTCTTGTGCTCAAATATTCAGCCAATATGTATCGAGCACTTATTACAGGCCTAATGATATTATTATTGATCAAATCAAATAATAAAAATAACAAACATTTACCTAGTGTTTTCTATGAGCCAAAAAACAATTCTGGGTGTTTGTGACTAAAAAACAAAAACAAAAACTACTGTCAGGGCACACTCTGGTGTAAAGAAATTTAGTGACATTTAGTTGGTCAATTGCCTCTGAAGGAACATAGGCCACATACCCCAGGGTCGAGTTCCAGGTCTGGAGGAAAACAACCAATGTGAACAACTAGATAAAAATAAAATACAATACTTCTTCCTCCTTTCTCTTCCTGTCTGTCTGCCTACTCACCTTCATTCCTGCCTACACTTTTCCTTTGAAAAAAAAAAGGGATGAAGCATGCCAAGCATGCCATGGTAGAGCAGCGGTTTGGTCTGCTGCCTCCGGCTCGCACTGTCCACGTAAATCCCAAGGACCTGGGTTAGCATCCCAGGACTGGGGAGTGGCAGGGAACAACAGAGATGAGCAATGAAACAAAAGAAAAAAAGGACTTCTCTGTCCTCTCCCTTCCTGCCTCCCTGCCTACTCACCTTCATTCCTGCCTGCACCTTTTCTTTGAAAAAAAGGTGGGGGGTGGAAAACTACTGTTGGGTCACCAGCCTGGAGAAGCAGATGGCTGCCCTCTTTCCCTACCAGGACTTAGGAAGCAGGGGCTCTGGGGTCCACCAGGCGAGGAGCAGCCGAGCACTGAGCACTGGGCTGAGGTTCTTGAAGACGTTAAAATGCCTCTTCTCTCAAAGGAAGGGTGCAAGGTCAAGACTCAGGGTGAAAGAGACAAACCATTCACTAAAGAACAGTGAGGGACTGCCTGTGCTGGGAGACGGAGGTTCTAATATTGACCCCACATCCCTGCAAAGGGCACGTCCCCAACTCAGTATTTCCTTGAAGTCAAACATCACAAATACACACCGTGTGGCTGGAACTTCTTGCACGTGACTGACCTCCTCTCCATCCAAACCATCAATCCCCGCTGTAGACAGGGGAGGCCACTACCCCCAGACTGCACATCAACCCGGCAAGCCCTTAGAAATGCAAATCTGACTTGATCTCACCTGCTGAAATAATCCTGCAGCGCCTCTCAGAGTCTCAGCATAAAGAAAACTCCTCCAGGGACCTGCACCTGGTCTCTTCCACAGGCGTCCCAGGTGGACTCTGTTTCAATAAGTCCCTCTTGTCGCCCTTGGACACTAGTCCTTCGGTGTAACCTTCTGCACCCTTACCTCCTGCCTAACATGAGCCTCAACCACTTTCCTCCTCCTGCTTTGCTCACTGATTCTCATTCTTCGAGTCTCTGGGTCACGTTCATGGAGAATTTCCCACCCTGTGAGATGGGTTCTCATGAACTGCCACGCTGACTGTCTGTCACTGCCCAACTGTCTGACACTGATAAAAATCACCCAGCAGTGAGCCCAGAGGGACTCACAGGAATGCTCGGGAATACTGGTGAATGAAGGGAGTAGGGAAGGGAGGCTGGAAACCACCCAGGCAGCCCACTCCTGCACCATCTAAACCAACAGCAGAGCAGGTGGAAGGGCATTCTCGATGACCTGCATCCACTCCTGTGTGGTGCCAAGCCAACCTCAGCCATGACTCTGTGACAGTGCCAAGCGGGACGCCACCAGCAGAGTCCTGAGTCCTGCCACCATGACTTCCTGCTTGCTGTCAACGCAAATGTGGCTGTCCCCTTGGTAACATTCCTTTCTTTGTATACAACCATGCACCATCTACCTCGGATATCTCCCCTCATGAGCTCTGAGTTCACGTCCACAGGATAATACATATTCCAGGCCCGCAGGGGTTGAGGGTTTTCCCCCATTGCTGAAATCAAGTGCCTTTTCCTTCAGCTCCAGACGACAGTGTGGAGATATAGCGGGTTCGGCTCCAGAGCACTGCCATCAAAATTAATGTCGCAATAACTCAAGTCACAGGGAGGTTTTGTTTCCCAGTGCACATAAAAGTTATGTTTACACTATCCTGTAGTCTATTAAGTGTGCAGTAGCATTAGGTCTGATATTAACGTGTACAGACCTTAACTAAAGGTGACAGAGACACGAAATGAGCACAGAGGGTTGGAAAAATGATGCTGATAGATTTGCTGGATGTAGGCTTGTCAAGAACCTTGCACTTATAAAAGATGCAAAACCTGCAAAGCACAAACCATCAAGTCAATAAACCAAGATCTGCCTGTACAATCTTTTGCTTATATTGCAAAATATGGACTTCTCAGAATGGTGCCGTAGAGGGTGCACTGAGGGGAAAGGATGGAACTGGGAGGCTCCAGTTTGGCCCCAGTCCTTCTCCCCTGCACACCGTGCTAGCTCCAGGGATCGGAAACCTCCGGGGCCAGACTGAGGCCCAGTTCATGAACCTGGCAAAGCCCACAGGAGCGCTCAGGGAAAACAGATAGACTCCCTCTCAGAATACGATCCAAAAAAAACCTAAGCAGAAAATACCAACAATGCTTTGTTTCCTCACAAAACTTAGACCCTTGGGAAATTACACTTGGATGATTTATGGAATGTGGGTCTTTAGCTGTCTTACACTTTGCAGCGCCGACAAAGACAAAATAATGTATCGTTGATTCCACTTGCATCTCAGAAAGTCAATAAAGAACTTTGTTTATACATAATTTTGTTGGGCAAATCTCCCAGATGGTACTGAAATGTTGCATTTTTAAGATGTTGAGTTGGGTCCAGGAGGATCATAAATTATAAAGATAATGTGTCTTTTGTATCCTTACAGTCATCTAATTGTAATCACAATTATAGTCACTGTGAAATCTAACTACGTTCTATTCTAGCTTTACTCCTGACAGTTTTAAAGCTTCATTTATTTAAAAGTGAAAAGTCAAAATAAGGGCTCCAGATTCCCAAAGTTCCACCTGCTAATTCAGGGGAATTTATACATATATATATATATATATATATATATATATATATATATACACACACGCACACATATATATGCATATATCTATGTTTTAGCTTGTAAGTTAATTTTAATTTTTACAATTTAAAATTTATAGATATATATATATGCAATTTTACAAATTAAAACATCATGAAAGCAAAATACTAATATTCTCAGAATAGGAATCACCAGAACAAGTGACAACCACTCCACACGTTTTAAGTTAACAGTCTCTATAGGAAAAGAAAAAGCTGTAACCAGGTTCCTAGGAAACTAACATAGCAGTCATTTTCTACTCTCCAAATTCTATCATTTGTGCACTTATTAAAGATAAAATTCTACTTCTTTTGTTTCTCTGGATCCCTCAAAAACGCTTCAGCATATTATCAGAAAATTGGAAGATGGGTTTGCTGTGATGTGATTTTAAATATAAGGTCCAAGCTTACAAAATGCCTCTGGGGGCCTCTGGGGGTGCCCTCAGAGAGCCTGGCCTGCATCCCAGTGCAGCTAAGGCTGGCTCCCTTGCATGTTCCTCGTGACTTCCTCCCAAGGAAGCCACAGCCCCTGCATACTAAGTCACCGGGACAGAGAAAGCCAGCAGTTGCTTTGAAAACTGAGCCCCCAGTGGAAAATTCCCCCAGCAGAGGTTCCAGCTTGCAGGCTTGGCTTATCCTCGAGCCACTGCTCACAGGGTCACACTGCTCTGCCCGCTCCCGGTGAGAGGCCTCGGGACTTAGTTACCATATGATGGTTAATGATTGTCCCTAGTAGTGGCAGGAAACCCGGCTGCCATCTGAACGGATGGGGAGATTTCAGACTGGGGAAGAAGACTGGGTAGGGAGCCTCAGCAGCAGGTCTTAGCCTGCAGGGTGGCACCCCGAGGTTCTGACCGGGGGGTGGGGTGGGGACAGGGCTTGATTTTACCCAGTCGCAGAGCCCACATCTGGAGGACCAGAGCTCTGGAGCCCAGCTGCTACCTGTCAGCTATGCAGAGCCTCAGGTCCCGCCTCCAGACTCATGGCTTCAGAATCCACAGAACTAGTCTCCCCAGGTGGCTCGTGTGCACATTAAAGTTTGAAAAGCATTATCCTGCATGATATTTAAGGTCCTGTCAGCTCCTGGATTCAACCAACTCCATATCCAGACAGTCCCTGGTAGAGAAAAAGGGCTTTTGTAGTGGGGAAAAACGGATGTAGTCAGCTCCTGACTAGGCTTACCATGTTTCCTTGAGACAAAAACGGGACATTGCGATGGCAGAAATGGGGCGGGGTTATGTGTGGATGCTAAGGGGAGGGGAGGAATGGAGCAATCTGAGCAGGAGCAGAGCTGCCAGGCCAGCGACAAGTAAATGCTATGCAATGCCCATGACGATCGCACGGTAATGACATGTGGTCCAGCGAACTTCATACAAACTTCATACAAAAAGGGCTGGTAAAAGAATTTTGGCACCTCAGGTAAGGACCAAATGTGGCATCCCTGTAAGCCCTGCTCTAAATGTCCTGCCTAAAACACATACTCTTCTAACTGTCCCAGTGCCAGAAATGCCCAATAACCACCCCGTGCCAGAGATAACCCCACAGTGCCAGAGATAACCCCCATAATGTCACCAATAAGCCCCATTGTACTTACCTGCAGCTCCACCATGCTGTGGCGTTCTGCTCCCTCTGAAGAAACAGACCTGCTTGTGGGTGGGGTGGTGGGGAACCCTCTTTCCCCGTGGTTCCTCCTTCCTCACAGGGGGCGGGAACAGCAGTAGAGACCAAGGCCACTTGCTCACAGTGAGTGCCCACGAGGGTCATCTTTAACGCAGGGCAAAAGGGGCAGCTGCTTCGGGGCCCCCTCAACAGATTGGGCCTAAGGCAACTCAATTGCTGCTTCTGCCCTATGTCGAAGATGGCCCTGGTGGAGCAGCAGTCAGGTCACTTGCCTCCGAATGAGCAGGCCACATACCCCCGGGTTCGAGTCCTGGGTCCAGGGAGAGGGAAGCAAGTGTGTGAGCAACTAAATAAAAATAAAAGATGCTTCTTCCTGTCTGCCTGCCTACTCGCCTTCATTCCTGTCTGCATCTTTCCTTAAAAAAAGAAAAAAGATGGCAGAATGCCGCAGAACTAGGAAAAAAAAAATGAGACTGTACCATTTTAAATGGTGCGTATGGTCAGCCTACTCCTGACAAACACATGAAACAAAGAAGGCCCCTACCCCACACAGAGCAACAGCAGACTTTTCCTTCCTGCTCCTCAGCCCCTGAAAACACTCATCCAAGCAGGGTCTCCCCTCCAAGACATCTGGCTGGGACATGCACAGAGCAACAGACTAGCTCCAAGCTGACTGCCCCGTTGATAACATAGCAGCCCATCCTGAGACGATCCTGTGCCTCACAGCAAGGTGGCCACTGACACACTCCTGGCCTGGCCACAGTATGGCCGAGGTCACCAAGGGTGTGTGGGTTGATAGAAAGACTGTGCCAAGCACCCTTGGCTGTTGTGACCATAGACGCTGGCCCAGCATCCCGGCCACCTTGAAATTCTGTCCCTCTTCCAATAATGTAACACATGGCACCTCTCTGTACCCCAAACTCTCCCAGCCCACCTTGTCCACCTCCATACCTGCCCACTCTCCCATGTGCCATGCCTCCTAGAGCCGTCGCTGCCCCCAACGCCTCTCCTGAAACTCCTCTGGCTCTGACCTTGAATCCCTGGAGCCTGGATGCTGCAGTCAGTCTAGAGCAGGGGGTGGTAAGATTTTTCTCCATTGTCCAGCTCAGCCCAGGTTTATTTGCAATCCCAGATAATATGTGAACAAATAGATCTGGTCACGTTCTAACAGAGTTTTATTTAGGGACACTTAAATTTGCATTTCAGATCATTTTTATGTTTTACAAATATTATTCTACTTTTGATTTTTTGCCAACCATTTAGAAATATCAAAAGTTTTATCTTGAAGGCCATACCAAAAAAAAAAAAAAAAAAGGCAGCACACTGGATTTGACCTTAGTCTGACTCATGTCAAGGTCAAACGCAAAGCTAAGGTCAAATCTGCAGTGTCAGACAGATGGTGTGGTGGGTGGCCTCCCCCAGCGCCTTCCTCTGAAAGTGCGGCACCCCCCCCGAAGAGAAGACACAGACAGAGTCTGCGGCCTGTGCAGGGTGACCAGCAAGCAGCGTGGAGCGCTGCTGGTGGCTCCGATGAATGCCAGAGCAAGTCAGTGCACCCCAGCCAGGGAAGACCAAGATGCTTCCCTTAGGCAAACCCAACGGGACTTTGGAGGCTTTGAGGAGAGTGGGGTCCCCTGGGGCCCTCCTCTAGGGCCTTGTACACCATGAGGAGCTGCAGAGTCATCATCAGGAAACAGTACGTGGCATTCAGCAGTGTGTGGGCAGGCGGCATGGTGACACTCTGGAAGGCCTGGCACAGGAGGAGAGAGCCACGTCAGTGGAACAGGCCCGAAGCAGCCAGACGGGGAGGGCAAGGAGCCCGAAGAAGATTGGGGTGGGCGTGGATCTCCTGCCCCTGAGCCCCAAGTCGAGTTGATAATTCAGCCCCTTTTCAGTCGACTAAATATATTATAAACATCTCCTTGAATATGCTGGTGCCTTGGTTGACAAATATCTACTGAGTACTTACTCTGCTCCAGGACAGTGCTCAGTGCTACAGAAACAGAGTTAAAAAAAAAACCAGATGACTGGGTGTGTGTGTGAGTGAAGAGCTAGATGATAGATATAATAGATTGATACAAGCTAGATGATAAAGTGACATAATAGATTGATGGATGATGAGGATTAGATAGGTAAAATAGATTGATGAAAGATAGAGGGCACACCGATGATCAAGTGATACATTATAGGTTGATAGATGATGAAGAGAGAAAGGTAAATATATAGATATGGGTATATGATAAATTTATAGATTGCTAAAAGACAGATGATAAAATGATACATGAGGTGCACCCTGTTGGTTTAGCAATTAAGTCCGCCGGATGCAGTCCACTTACATCCCAAGGACCTAAGTTCGAGACCCAGGGCCAGGGGTAGGGAACCAAGATAATAACTAAATAAAATAAATAAAGTGCTTCTTCCTCTTCTCTCTTCATGACTGTCTGTCTCTGCTCACCTTCATTTCTTCTGCATTTTTCCTTAAAAAAAATACAGATGACAGGTTGATAGATGATGATGAAAAATACAGATGGAAGGAAGGAAGGGAGACAGGGAGTGAGAGAAGGAAAGGGAGGAGCAGTAACAGCTAACATCAGCCTTGACTCAGGACACTATTTGGATTGGTCTCTTGGGCTGTGCAAGTTGGTGGCCGGAGACCACAGCCAGGCTTCAGGGAGAGACAGGCTCCAGCCAATGGACAGCATGGGTGCCCTTCAAGGGGCAGATTCACTCACTTGGGAAGAGGCCCCTGTTTTGCAGACCGTCCAAAATTTCAAAAGAAGCTAGAACTTTGGCAGGTCGTCAGTGCTAAATGTTGATCTAAGTTTTTAAATTTGCAAATGCTGTGGTCCAAACAAAGCATTCACTTTCACCTCTCAACTGACTGTGTCCAGACTGTGGGCCACCAGGGTGTGACTGGATTAGAACTGGGCAGCAGCACAAAGACGTCACTACCCCAGGCTGAAGGATAGCAGGAAGGGACCAGACTGGGCTGCAGGGAGCTAGGAGGAGGGGTGTGGACAAGGCATCATGGCCAGCAGGCTCTGAAGGACAAAGATGTCTCATGTCAACATTGTATTACTCTATTGTGACATCAACTCCCTCGTCCTGGGCCAGACTCTGAGTAGATCTGCCTTGTGCGAGCAGCTGGAAATGGAATGGGAGGATCTGACAACAAACCTGGAATCTGACTTTGAGTCTGAAGCCCAGTTTTCTACTTTTATCTGCTGTCTGATCACAGACATATCATCTAATTCCCCTGAGCCTCAGTTTCCCCATCTACGAAATGGGAATGATAATAGCCGCTCCCGTCTTGAAGGTTCCATTGTGCATGCTGTGTGACAGGGAGTACAAAAATCCTGGGCGAAAGATATTTCGTGCTTCTGTGAACTGGGTTTTGCTGTGACCACGGGGGCATTGCCCACATGCCTTACCATCACGGGAGGAAGCCCAAACTCTCCCATGGTCACAAACCATCTCATGTGGCCCAGCTCTGAGTCTGTAGTGTGACCTGCCCTCCCTCTGTGAGACTCAGCATTGGCCTTTCAGATCTACCCAAGAATTGCCCGGGGACCCCATCATGAAGCCGGTACCCTTGGAGTCCCAGAGAACAGGGATCCGTTGAAAGACCAAACCCCCACTGTTGGGGTCACTCAGCATTTCTGCTGCCGCTCCAGGCTCCTCCTTCTTATTCCAACTGCCCTCGAGTGGGCCTCTGCTTCATAGCCCGTTGCAGCCCACCCAACCCTCACCATGTCCTGGATAGAGGGGTCACCTGTGCCGAGCCCAGTGACTCTAATGCTGGGCATTGCCATCAAGTCCCAAAGAATATGTACAGGAGCACAGGGCACACAGACCCCTGTCCTCGCCCTGCTCATAGCCTGCCAAACCAGCCAGCTACCCGCACAATGTGTTCCAGCCACTGATATTAAAATCCAAGGTGTCTGTCTCTATACCCCCAAAAGCATCATGCGTAAGACACGTGTGACACTTGGGAATCACTGGCCTACATCTAAGAGTGTATCATTCATCAAGTAACCTGCCCTCTTTCACTAATTTTGTCATTTAATTTTAAAAAAATCAACTTTGCTTGATAGGATCCATCCTTTATCTACCAAAGGGATAAGCATTACTGCTTTAAATTAAATATAATTTTGAAATGTGCCACCTGGATACCACTGTCCCTTAAGCCCTTTAAACTATATTCTCTTGGAAACAACGTGACATTTTAGCTGAACAGTGTCTTTTTTTTGCCAGCTGTAAATGAGCATTTTATGTCCTCCAAAAATCAAAAGGATATTTTTACTGTTATGATTTTATTATGCATCTTTATAGTGTAGTTTGCTTTTGTGAAGTTAAAGCAAGCAGTGAAGTGGAAACTGGGAACAAATAGGGCATATTGAAATCGAGTGTGTTGTTTAAAGTTTCCATTCATTTAATTGGGGAGAAAACTGTGTGTTTGTTTAGATATCTAATTATTGAGAAAGGAGAGGTTCATTTGTCTAAGTTAATATCCCTTAACCAAGTTAAAAATTAGCATACCTCTCTTTAATTACACTCAGCCACACACACGCAGGCCCATTTACCATGCTTCCCTCTTACCAATTCCACACATGGGGGTGGGAGGGGTGTCCTGACCACCTGCCGCCTCTGCACTGCATGACATCAGGGACCACCAGTTACCTTTGCCTCTTCCCCATCACCAGCTTGAAACCCACCCGACTCGGTGTGTTCTCCAGGGGTGTCCTCGGCCGCTGTATTCTCAGGCTGATATGAGCCTGGTGCAGAGGTGGGCATAAGAATTGTCACTGAATGAACAAATGAGTGAATGAGTAACAGTTTAACAAATGCTTGTGAACTTGCCTCTGTGGCACCCCAGGACATGTGGCCTCGTATTTAATTAACCTCACAAGCCAGGTGTTCATTGACCACTGGAAACCATTGTGGCTTCTACAACAGCACCCCCTAGAGGTTGGGAAGAGAAGGGGCCTCTCTTGCGGTAGGTCCTGCATTAATTTTTAAGCCCAGTCATCCGGAGGTTCCATTAATTCCCTCTCTTCTTACTGCCAAAAACAAATGATCTATAGCTTAACTGTGCCACAGCTAAGAAACAGTTGAGGACATGACAGAATTGCAATACACTACCTTTTATTTTAAATGTTTACCCTGCGCTTATACTAATAACATGAAAATCTGCTTATGATCTAATGTTAATAAGAAACAAAATAGTCTAAGCCATATAAAGATACATGAAGGTGCACTCTGGTGGGTTAGGAGTTGGGCACAGTCCACATACATTCCAAGGTCCCAGATTCACATCCCAGGAGCAGCAGGAGAAAACAAGATGAACAACTGAAAATAAAGTATTCCTCCTCTGCTTGCCTTGATTCCTGCTTGCACCTTTTCTTTCAAAATAAAATTATATAAAGACTATTGTAGCCAATACAACTGCATTGTAATACAACTTTTTAAAAAGTAGACGATTGTAATATAACATCCAAAGTAAATAGCAAGAATGCTAACTGGCTTTGAGTGATGAGTTTATAATCTAGTTTTTTCTTTCTGCGGAGAAGTTACCTACCAGGTAGTGAGCATTTACTCATCTTTTAGTACAAAGAAAACCTAAGAGAAGGGTCTCTCTGGTCACCTCCATGCCCACAGCTAGCTTCAAATTGCTGCTGGTTGCCCTGCAGCGCAGGTGCTGGGGATGCCTCTCCAATGCAGTGGGCCCGTGCTGTGGGGTCCTGGACTCTATCCCACTGCGACAACTGTCTTTCAGTGAGCCCTGATCATGGTGGCTGAGCTAGTGCTAGACACTTGGGACAGTGGAGGGGCGGGCCAGACCACCTAGGCCTGCTCTCCGTTCATTATTCAGGTGCCTACCCCTGGACTGCCTCCTGCATTACGTTTCCAAGGTGCTTTAAAATCAATAACTAATTTATATACAGTCCCCTAAGAAAGAGTTGATGCTATTTTTCATCTCTTTAAAACGCAACTTGAATTTAAGCCATAGCGTTGATACTGGTCTTTTATGGGCCAGTGAGAGAGGATGAAAAGGGTCTCCAGACACTGCTAGTGTCCAGAGGAGAGGAAGGCAGTTGGGCAAAAGGACCTAGAAGTGTGACCCAAGGGCAAAGCCATCTCTGTCACAGGCAGGGAGCTTTCTGACCTCCCTCATGAAATTCCTCACTGCCCCACGGTGTGGTTTCACTTCTGGGATTTTAGGTTAACAGTCATCATTGCAGTGGGGAGAATGTGTGCAGGAAGGATTTTTAAGGATCCCATTGGAAGTACCTCCATAGGGTGTTTGTTATTACGAATGTGCCCCACACTTCAGAATACTCTGGATTGTTGGCCCAAGGAAGCTAGCATATAATTGCTCTCATGCTTCATTTTTAAAGAAAACGTTTTATGGCTTAGTAGATTTTATTTAACAGCAACTAAATATTGCTGTCATGGGGAAAATCCCTTTTTAAATCACACACTGAAACAGCAGTTATTTGACTTCACAAAAATATGATAAAACATTTTATCGAATACCACTTATTTAGAAGAGTGATCAAAGGACGCCGTCTGCACCAAACTTCCAGTGCAGGCTCCGTCGATGTGTTGGTATTTCTGAAACCCAGAGTTTACACTGGCTTCGACAAGCAGCCAGGTGAGGGGTACCCTCAGCCTGGGTCCTGGGCCCCTGGCTCCCTAAATCCCACCGATCCCATAAGCCAGTGCCAACCGTGCCTCCTCTGGTGTCCCAGGGACTCTGCCCTCTGACTGTCCCCTTTCCCAGCGCTATGCAGCGCCATTGCCAGGCTGGTTTCTGGGATGAAGAGAGGAGGGAAGGATTGATGTTCAGGAAATAGAAACCACCAGGTCGGGGCATCAAGGCAGGCTGGAGACGGTGGGAGGCAGAAGGGGTCACTTTTGATGTCCTTGGATATAATGTCAAGACACTTGTACTTGATTCCAAGGTCACAGGGAGCCACCCATGTTTCCCAAGCAGAGAAGTAAGGTGTCAGATATTGAGTCTTGGAAGATCCAGCAATCAAGATTAGAGCTGGAAGAAATCACCCACCTTTCAGCTGGAATCAAATCCCCCCATTTTAGACCCCCCACCTCATTCCTGCCATTCTTTCTGTGTACAGAGACACCATGCTGTCTGCTGGCAGTTTCTCTGTCCCAGTGCCTCTCACCTTCCTGCTAGTCTGTCAGCTTCGCACAGGTGAGTGTGTTCCTTGATGCACCTTCCCCTCAGCAGGGGGGGCAGTCACTGGGGAGACCAGGCTGCCTGACTCTGCCTGCTGCCAAAGCTGCCTTTCTTCAGAAGACACAGGATGAATTGCTAGTGAGAAAGAAACTGGATGAGTCTAGAACCAAACGAGAACATGAAGTCACAAATGAGCGTCTGAGGACATCATCTCCTTTCATTGTGCCAGAAGGCTCTGCTCCCTCCGAACACCTCTAGGATTTAAAGGTCACAAGAGCGAGACCTGGATTCCACACTCCCAGGGCACCTCGCAGGTGTGTCTCACACACCTGGGGTCCCGGTCACCTTAGTATTTCCCCTTGAGACATCCTTCTCCTGTTCCTTAAGGTAGAGGTCATCTCAGATATCAGCTTATACAGAGATATTTAAACAAAGCACAAGGCTTACAGCTGCTCAGGTCAAACCTCCCTGACTACCCATCCTGGAATAAGCGTCTTTGGAAAATGGAAACCCTCATGATCTCACCAGGTTCCTCTAAGATACAAGGTTCCCTTGCAGCTAAACCTTTGTTCCATGCATCTCTCGGAGTTCCCACTCCTGGGCGGAGGTGGGGAAGGGTTTGTCCTCCCGGGTGAACTGGATCTCCTAGGTAAGAAAGTTGTGGGTTGTTGTGGTTTTTTAAATTCTACCTACATACTTACATTATCAGAGAAACTGGGGTGAGAAGAGATGCAGTATGTATTAGAAAAATAAGTAGATAGTAGATTTCTAAGCTATAGATATTTTCTGAATGGGCTGTACCCAAGGATCTTTATTTACAATATTGAAAAGCAAACTGTTTGGAAAGCAGTAATAACTTTAACTACAATATAAAGGAAGGGAATGTGTAGCATGGTTTGCTTGCTTATTATGTTATTTGTGCCATATAGATACAACATTTCAGAATCAGATGTTTTATGGGAAATCATTACAATTCTGAAAATGTGACTGAACTTTTCCTAAATACATCAAAAATGGAACAGCTTGTGAGCATACATAATTGAAAACAAAGTTTATGAGGCAGTAGCTGTCTACAAACATCGACAGAAATTTAGCAGAAAATTTGTATTTTGTATATGACACTCAGGAAGGCACTCCCCTACATGCACCCACTGTTTGCACAGCAGATGGCTCTGAGCCCATTCACAGGTGGGTAAAACGAGTTGACAAGGGGATCTGTGTGGTTGGATACTTGGCAGAGCTGCCATGTACAGCCGTGTAGGTTGTGCACTAAACAACTACAGGGGAGCCCTTTGGCATAGAGAAGGGCATGAAAGGCATGTGTTGGAATTGCAGTGAACATCCTGCAGAACTATAAAGACTCCTTCGCAATTCATCATCTTGAGGGAGAAGCAGAATCCCCCTGTGCGACCCCAAAGAGCACAGCTAAGAATGAAAATAGAATTTAACTCATATAAAGAACTTAGGAGCAATCGGAACCACCTTTAATTAATTCATTCATTCATTCACTCATTCACTCACTCATTCATTTATTCAACTCTCACAATTGTGAATTCCTCCATAAAACTGTCCTAGGAGTACCCGTTTAGACCCAGCAAAAACAATTTCTTTCCAACAAAGGATTTAGAACTGACAATATCTTACAAATAAAGCAGAAATGCATAAGCAATGAGTTGGCATCTTTTACAGATTTTTAAAATGTCCTGCAGTGTATGGACAGACTCTGGGGCTGCTGGCTCTGTGTACAGGACTTTTCCGGCATCCCCCGCTCTAAAGTCGGCTTCATTTAACTCTGGGAATGTCTTTGCTGAGTGTTTCCTGCCTAACTAGTTTTAACATCAATGCATATTGAATAATTGCAAGAACTTGAGTCTCTCCTTCTCCTAGAAAAAAAAGAAACTCAGATCATGCAAAGTCAGAAAACAAGACCGAAGACGAAAATACGGTGGAATTAGAATCATTAAACTAGAGAAGGAAAATTCAGCAACACGGGTCACTAATTTTGGCAAGGTATTTTACATAGGATACAGGACATCTGGTTCCCCTTTCCTGAGCACAGAAAGGAAATGGTTTTCAATTGTACCAGGAAAGATTCACATTGGAAAATAAGGAAGCATTTCCAGATGCTTCAGTTATGAAACGCCATCAACTGAGAGGTGGTAGCATCACAGCCTTGAATGGTAGCTACTGTCCATCCCCGCTCTTTCCCAAAAGGTCTGAGGGGAGGAAACAGGGCGAGTGAAACAATGCCTGGGAAATAGCTTCCAGACCTGTTTGTTATACTAAATATGACTATTTGCAGGTTTGCAGAAGTATACACGATTTCTAGACTTCCAAAGCATTATTCCTATCTAGCTTACTCAGGCCTTTCCAAAATTTAGGAAGGGGGTGGGGTAGTTACCTGCTTGAGACTCATCTCTACTGCAGGTGAATCATGAGACCAGGAACAAGTCCCACTAAGCCCCGGTTTCCTCACCTGGAACAGTTCCAGAGGCAGTCAGTACCGTGGTTGTTTGCTAAACTCACTATTTGCATTCCTCCAGCATCCCCTGCCCTGCCTTTGGACATGGAATCTGCTTCTCTAATACAGGGAGGGCACCCAGCTCCCTCTGCAATCCCTGGCCCCCTGTCATTGGTTCGGAAGTGGGTATCCTATCTGAAGATATTGGAAAAAGTCTTGGTTTCCTTTCTGGAGGCCAGGAGGCAAGCTGGGCATCCACACCCGCTGAAGCCCTGTCTCCACTAGAGGAGAAAGTTGTTGCTTCAGATTAAAAAATAGCGACAGGTTGAGAGAGTAGATGCAGAGAGCATATCCGTGAGCCTACAAGCCACTGGCCCTCTCCCTGCTAATCCCCTTAGGTTTTGGGAGTACACAGAATACTCTTCTCATTTTGTTTTGTTTTTTTATTAAACTAATTTGAGTTTGGTTTCTGTACGTGCAACCCCAGAGTCCTAATGAACATGGAGTAGGAATGAGGCCCCAAGGATATGGGTGCTGGCGACAGCCAAGGGCACAGAGGACTTCTGCATTTGAAAAGGACAGCAGTGTCCATCACACCCCTGAGGAAGAGGAGAGAGGAAAGGGGCCGAAGGAGGAGGGACAGCAGGAACCTGGAGGATGTGGAAGGCAGGGCACTGGCCTGGGTGAACCCGCGGATGGTCTGGTGGGCTCTGAGGACCAGCACCACGGAACATGTAAGGTGAAGGCATGGTTTTCAGTGCCTGCCACATGATGATGGAGTGACTGCTCTCTGCAACCCATAAACCTTCTGGAAAAGTCCTTCCCTGTGGAAGCACCCTTTATGTGTGGTAGCTGGAAAACAGGTCATGAATTCAGAAGAAAGGATATCGGGTCAAGAGTTAGGCTCACCAGCAGATAGAGATTAGGAACAAGCCCAAGAGGCAGAATTCTTCAAGGCAGGAAATCCAGAATTTCATTCTGAGCTCCCCTGGGAAGGAAAGTCACGGGCAGAAGTGTACGAGTATTTGCGCTGCTGTATTTGGATGCTGTGGGACCCGACCATTCCAGAAGACAGAAGGCATCTGGGTTGCAAAGATCTTGTCATCAGAGAAGACATGAAAATGTGGCTCTGAGCACCTCCTTGGCTGTTATTATTTATTCTGGCCTGGGAAAGCTGCATAGAGGCAAGTAAATAGAACGTTTTCCTTTGGGGTAATCATGTTGAACAGGGATGCATCTGCTAGCAACAGGTAGGCCAAGCCCTTTCCCTGCTCACCTGGAGCATTTTATAACCAAAGGGCATGTAGAAGTAGAGGAAAGCTTCCCCAGGCAGGAACCAGCAGCACACAGAAATTGTAAAGAGGACAGAATCCCTAAAGCCAGCACAGTTATTGCCCCTGGATTGTGGCTTAGAAGGAAGCCGCTTTCAGAAAGAAGTTGAATGGGGCAGCAATGACCAAAAACAGGGTTTGAAGGAACAAGCTACCTTGGGGGAAAAAAAAAAGAAAGAAAGAAAGAAAAAAGCCCTGCTTGTTCCAAAACTACTTTACCACTGCACTCTAACAAAGGAGATTTGATGTGAGAGAAGCTCAACTTCCATTAAGTCATCTCCAACACCTCCGATTCCTATTTACTAATAATGATGATTTCCAAAAGCTCATCCCTGCACCCGAGAGCAGGCGCACAGCAGGCAAAGACTGCGTGGAGTAATCTCCGTGAATAATTGCCTGTCAGTGTGGCGCAGTAAAGAGAAAAGGGAGCTTACAGGACAATGCTCTGGCCTGCTGTCTGACTTGAAGACACAAAGCAGAAAACGAGGCTGGAGGAAAATGCTTTTAAACCTTCAACTTTATACAAAATTCAGGATCTTAACCCCAAGACAGGGTCTTAAGGGATCCATGGATAACCTGAAAATCTGTACTGGACTTATTTTATAAGTCTGTTTTCATGCACCTTTTTCTAGGAAGAGGATCCACAGAGTGGAGATGAGCCTCACATGTTTAAGAACCACTGAATAAATATGTTTACGAGGGATGTCCAATAAAACTTTCTGGAATAATGGAAATGCTTTCTATCTGTCCTGTCCACAATGATCATTAGTCACCGGTGGCTCCTAGGTGCATGAAATGTGGCCGGTGCAGCTAACTGGATGAAAATTTCCACTTACTTTACTTCAGTGAATTTAAAATTTAAAAGACAAAAGTACAAGGATTAATAATGGATCAGTACTTACCAGGGACTAAAGTACTTACCAGTACTTACCAGGGACTTACCAGGCAACTAATGGTTGCCCCTGAAGAGGCAGCTGGGGGGAATGTTCTAGGTGCTGAAACTCCTGCACTGTAGGTTGATTGTGGTGAGTTACTTGAATCTATGCATTTGTCAAAGCTTACGGAACTGTACATCAAAAACAGTGAATTTATTGCATGCAAGTTAAAAACGCAATTTTAAAAGACTGGATTGGCTATGGGTTGTTAGTAGCTGCCATACTGGGTATGCAGCTCTAGGCCATCACCTGCAGAGACCTAGGTGCACATATATCCATCAACAATGATGTGCCTGAACTTTCTCGACTGGCAGGTTCATTAGCTTAGGAGTTCTTTCCTAGGTGTGCCCTGGTGGCTTAGACAATTAACCTGTGGCTGGGACAACCCAGAACCAGGGGAACAATCAAAAATAAATAAACAGAAAAATAAAAGCGCGTTCTTCTCCTCTGTCTTCCTGCCTCTCTTTAACAAATGGAAAGAAGGGAGGGAGAGAAGAAGGGAGGATTGTTCCCTAAACCATCACTATAATCAAGGGTGTTCCTGCCTCAATGATAAGGGTGACATGCTCAGTTCAGGATGCTGACTTTCTGTCCCATCCCCTCCAACCATGATTGCAGCAAAGCCAGGCAGACAAATCAGGTAGACAAATCTTGTCATCAGCGTAATGTCCTATGTTCCAGTCTCTAATCTTGGGGCCCAGCTTCGGCGTTTGTTCCATCCAAAGATTCTTCCAGCTAGAAAACAGGGGCACAGTGACCTGAACATAAAACTGCAGCCTAATATCCTCCACTGGCAACAATGGGCATCTCAGAAGCAACCACCAGCTACTGGGCTCACACTGACGTTTTAGAGCACGGTTCCGCTCTTCCCCTAATGACCCTGCACTCATTTTCTAGGGCTGCCCTAACAAAGCACCACAAACTGGGTAGCTTGAAACAATGGGAATTGATTCTCTCACGGAGGCCAGAGTTTGAAATCAAAGTCTCAGCTAGTCTGCTCCTTCCTGAACTCACAGAGCGAGACTGTTCTGTGACTCGCTCTAGCTCTGAGTGGCTTCTGCCCATCTGTGGCTCTCCTTGGCTCGTGACAGTGACACTCGATCTCTGCCTCTATCTTCACATGCTGCTCCCACTGCATTTCTCTGAGACTCTGTCCAAATTTACTTCTTCTCATCAGGACATTAGAAATTGGACCAGGACCCACCCTGATCTAGTATGACTACATCTTAGCTTATTTACATTTGCAAAGCTTGTTTCCAAACAAGGTCATAGTCACAGACTCCAGGGGTTAGAATTGTATGATTCTTTTTGGGAGATATAAGTCAACCCATAAGAGATTCTAACCCATCAAAGGAACAGATTCCCTTTCCCAGGGTGCAATATTCCTGACCAAGTGTGGCTTCACCTCTGATAATCTTTCATTTTGTTTTTGTATGTGTGTATGTGTCTGTGTGTGTGTGTGTATGTCTGTGTACATCTATATGTGTGTCTATATGTGTATTTATATATCTTTTGCGCATAGGTGTCTATAAGTGTGTATCTGTGTAAGTGTATGTACAGGTGTATGCAGGTGTCTACATATGTGTGCCTGTCTGTGTCTGCGTGTGTCTCTGTGCGTGTTAAGTATGGGTGTGCCTGTCTGTGTAGGTGTCTATATAGGTGTGTATTTAGATGCGTGTATGTTTGCATCTATGTGTGTGTGTTTTCCATAGTAATGTTTTGAGTGCACTGTGAGTATCCTGTTCATGAACCAAAGTAGTGCATGGCCAGTGTCCACCTTTACTGAGGCCCTAACATTCAGGAGGGACTTCCTTTCATAACGGGAGGACAGGCCCGAGGGCGGACAAGTGGCAGCCCCTTGGTCTGTGGCCCGTGGGCTGGTAGCAAAACTGTGGACACCGGGACAAATGTGAAGCATCCAAATGAGAGAAATGGGATTTGATTCTAAAGCAGGAGTCTCATTACAAGTACCACTGAATGGGAGACTTCACTTCTTGAGCCTTCATTTCCTCATTAGTTAAGAGTGAACATAATAGCTATTTCATGTGTTCTTTTATCATTAAATACTATACATATTGAGCACGTCGCAATTAATAAATATCACTTCCTAAGTCCTTCCCTTTTTGACTATTTTCCTTTCACTTCTCCACCCACATAGGGGCTTTCTGTAAAAATAACTGTTTAATACAAAAATACATATATGAAGAGTAAATTAAAATATCGCTAATTCCCTTACCCAGAGATACACATTATTGAAATTGTATGTATTTCCTTAGCCTTTTAAATGCATGTATTTACACACCTATTTCTGCAAAATTGGTTTCATTCTGTATATATTGTTTGTAACCACTTTCATTTAATAAGATAGTGCATTTTTATAATTAAATAGTCTTCTAAGGCAAGGTCTGTAATGACTGCAAAGTAATCCATCATGGATATGACATAATTTCTTCAATTAGAACCCGTTGTTAGCCATTTTGACTGTTCCTTCCCCAATGACACCCCCACCTTTTTTTTTTTTTTTTTTCTATTTTAAGCTATGTGGTGAGAAACATCCTTATGGATCTGGACCACCATGCCAAGGACTCTCCTGTGCAGGTGTGGCTCAGCCCTCCCCTGGGTACGGGGACCCAGCACTACCTCCTCAGGGGTGCGGTTCCCTGACTTTTCCTTCCTCCCTGCTTCTTCACAGATCTTTCCTAAATCTGGGTCATCCTTAAATGTTTGCAAACATGTTGATTCATCTCCTACATTCATTTACTATTGCTGTTAAAACAAATTATCACAAACTCAGTGACTTAATGTATTAAGCACAAATGTATTACCTGACAATTCCAGAGATCAGAAGTCCAAAGTGGGTTTAACTGGGGTGAGGTCAAAACATGTCAGCACTAGAGGCTCTATTCCTTTTCCTTTCCATCTTCTACAAGCTGCCTCAGCTGCCTGGCTCATAACTTCTTCCCCTAGTTCAAGTCAGCAATCTGTGTTGTCCCCAACTCTCTCACTCTGATCCTCCTGCCTCTTTCCAGTAAAGACCCTTGCGTCCCATTGGACCCATGAGATAATCCAGGGTACCCTTCCTCCATTAAATCACATCTGCAGTGACCTTCCCTTTTGTTGACATAACAGGTCCCGGGGACCCCAATATGGAAGTCTTTGGGCGATTTTTATCCTACCGAACACATCTTGCATCTTTTCTACCAGAACCCACTTCAGTTAGCCTTTTATCCTTCCTGTTTTCTGTTCATGCTAAGGTCACTCCAGTCCTCACAGTGCCACACCCAGTGTTCAAGTCTTGTCCTCATGTCTCTGCTGCCTTTCATCAGTGGATCATTAGCTCCTTCATGAAACTCCTTTAGCTTTTAGGATATCAGGGTCTCTTGGCTTTCCCCTTATTTCACTGAGAGGTCCTCAATGAATCTACTAAATTCTGCCCTTCCCCTGACCAGTAAGTGCATACCTGCTAAACAGGGATGAACTCGGAAACATGTGCAGTGAAAAAAGAACAAGTGTGGTATGATCCCACTTGGATGAGTGCCCGGATTCAGCAAAGGTAGAGTCAGCAAGCAGAACCCAGGTAGACCAGAGGCTGTGGAGTGGTGGGGAGGAAATGGGAAGTTAATTTTTAGTGGGCGCAGAGCTTTAGTTGAGCTTGATGAGAAATTTTGGAAGTTCATAGTGGTGACAATTGCATGCGTCTAATGCCTCTGGACTTCAAACAGCTAAAGGAATGGTTGATGTTATGTATACCTTACTACAATTTAAAAAAACTAGCACACCTCCCCAGGGACCATCTCAGGAAGTGGAGAGACTTGGAGAAGGGCCTAGAATAGCTGTCAATGCTAATCCAGAACACAAAAAGAGAGAGAACAAAAACAATGGAACAGCGCACACACAAAAAAAAATTTAACAGAAAATGATTGAGCCAAAGCTATAGATGCTATGGGTTACTCATTCACTAACAGCTAGTTCTGAAGAAACTATTACATGCCAGGCAGAGCTAGCTACCAAGGGCTCACACAGGTGAGCACTGTCCCTCTCTTCCCCGGGTGCAGAGCCCAGGGACTGGAGACTGCGTGCTGCCCGGTCCCTCTAAGACCAGCCCGCTCCATCCCAGCTGCTGGGAGTGTTAGCAGAGGGTGCCCACAACTGAATCTCTCTAGGCACACTGCAGTCCCCAGGCCTTAGAGCATGCCTGCAGGACAACGGGCATCCAACGACAGAAGCGTGAGGGGGTAGACAAGCCAGCCAAGGAGGTTGTCCCAAAGAAGCCACCAGCTCCAAATACCTTCCAGCCCGCTGGGCAGAGATGGGTTCTCAGCCCCACTGGATGTCTGAGAGGTGGAGAAAATTACTGACGAGATAGCCCATTAAAGGAGCTGTCACCTCCTACCCAGAATGCTTTCTGTGAGAAGTTCCCCATGGAAATGCACGTTGCCTGACAGTGAAGGAATGGAGTGATATCATTTTAACATCTCTTTGCAGGTGATTCAGACCAAGACAAAGGAGAGACTGCACAGCTTGTCTAAGAGCAATGGTGTGCAGGGGTGTATCTTCCAGGGCAAACGGGGAGTGTAGCGGCATACTTAGCACCAGCACTGACAGAATTTATATGGGCATAGACTTCAGGGAGCTTTATAGAGTCTTAAAAGTCACTCACATCGTTCTGTAACAAATAAAAGCACTGCAGCTCAGGGGACTTGAGTAACTCACCCAAAGAGCAGCACTAGTTGAATTAGACTGAATCGCAAGAACTGGACCCTGAGGGCTGGGCAGCTGTGGAACATTTGCGGGCAGCATGACACTGAATCCTCGTCTGAACTTCAGCAGCCTCATGGCCCGTGCCCTTGGCTAGGTCCCCATGCCCGGTGAGCAGGAGCTGCAGAAATGGTTCACTCCTGTAGGCTCCATTGTGACCCAGAAAGCATATTCTGGGGTCTCCTCCTGAGTAGCATGGAACCATAATACAACCTTCACGTGATCTGATCCTGAGGCAAGTGCCCCTCTCCATTGCTGGTGGGCCTGCCAAGGTCCCTGCTCACTCAGCAGCCTGGCCTCCTTCCCCTCCCTCTGCCACACCCTGGGCCCCAGCACCCTGCCAACATAGAGATCCATGCCACCTCCAGGCCCAGCACGTGGTCATGATCCAGGGCCTTTGTATATGCTCTGCAGGCAAGTTCTGGTCTCTGCTTTCCTCTGCTCTGCAGAGAAATCTTACTTCTTCAAGACCCATCTTAAAAACGAACTACCAACACACACGCTTTTAGTGAGAGTAGTCACTATTACCCAGAGATGGAAACAACCCAAATGCCCATCAATGGTAAACAAAATGCCATCTATCCATACACTGGAATATTCTTTCTCTTTAAAGAGGAAGGGAATTCTGATACCTGCCACAACACGGATGAACCTTGAAGACTATACTGAGTGAAATAAGTCAGACACAAAAGCACAAACACTTGAGTGAGCAGAGGAGCTCAATCCACAGAGACAGAGGTAGAATGGCAATTGCCAGCGAGCAGGGGGAGGCAAGAACTGTGCCTGATTTTTTAATGGGACAGAGGCTCCACCTGGGAAGATGAAAAAGTAGTTAACACTACTGAACTGTCCCCTTAGACATGGTCAAAATGGTCAATCTTATCTTATGTGTATTTTACTACAACTTGAAAAGAAAAACTTTAAAAGCCCATCCTGGGCACCAGGAATAGTGGTTGGATGTAGTCCATATACATCCCAAGGTCTCAAGTTCAGATCCCAGGGCCAAGGGAGCAATCAAGATGAACCACTAAATAAAATAAATTTTAAAAATGCTGCTTCCTCTTCCTCTCTCTTCCCTCCTGCCTGCCTCTGCTCGCCTCCATTCCTTCCTGCACCTTTCCTCAAAAATAAATAAATAAACAAATAAATAGTGGGTGCACCCTGGTTCATGGGGTTCAGGGGTCAAGCCTGCTCCTGGGGTGCAGTCGATATACAGCACAAGGAGCTGGGCTCATGGGCTGGGACTTGGGGGACAACGCCAATGAATAGCGACATAAATGAAGTGCTTCTTCCTCCTCTTTCTGTCTGCTTGCTGCCTGCTTCCTTCAGCAGCAAAAAGAGCTCTTGAGGGGACCATGACCTGATCCCTCCTGCTCTCTCCCAGTGCAGTTTTTGGCACAAAGCTAGGGCTGACCCCTCAGACCTAGGTAGGCCGATACCACAGGTATCAAGCCTTCGCTGATTCTTTGGCACCATGGTGGGTACACGGAGACTCCACCCGATGCCTCCACAACTGACAAGTCATTTATAAAGAGTTGTCTTGACAGGTTGAACAGTTTCCTCTTGAAAAATGGAAATTAGTAAGAAAATATTGAGCATTTGAAGCAATTGGATGATTTAGAGAGACATTAACGAGGACTGAACCCTTCTCAGCTCACCTCTGCGTTGCCAGCTTCAATGCACCTTTGTAGCCTTCCTACCCATATCAGGACCTGCAATCCACAAACCCATAAATTTCATGGTGGCCTATGACCAGGAGTGTCAGATGTCAGCTGTGGGGATAAAAGTGTCTGCCGATGAAAGTTGGAGGTGTGTCATGGTAAAAGATGGACAGGAGATGGACACTTCATTACAGAGCCAGGGTTTGGGGTTCAGGTACGGAGGTGGTCTGAGGTGTAGGCAGAAGGAGTGGGCTGGAGACCTGCTGAGGCCAGTACCAGCCGCTGGGTCATCATCATCCTCCTGCAGAGCTGTTCGCTGCTCTCAGGGCTTGTGCTTTGGACCCAGTCATGAGATATCATTGATCCCAACAGAACGACCAGCAAGTTTTCGAGGCGCCACTGCCCTTATACTAATCCCCACCACTCGTCTCCACAGTCAGCCTCTGACCTTGAGCTATGGGGAGGAACCAGCTGGACAGAGCGTTGAGATGTGGGAGGAGAACGGCCATCAGTGGGGACTGGGTGAAGGGGGTTGCAGATGATTGCGAGTGAGTGTCTCAGAGTCAAGGTGACCCCGATGGTCTCACATGCTTCACACCAGACCTCCAGGAGGAGTGAGGCTTTCCAAGGGGCCCGGGAGCACGCAGCAACGCATGCACACAATTGAACAGCCTCACTGATAATATCAATGACAACTTACACGAAATGAACGCTCGCTCCATGTCAAGCACTGTGCTTAGCGTTTTGAAATGGACGATCTCATTCAATCCTCCAATAACTCTACACTGAATACTCCATTATCTGCACTTTCTCGTGAAGGAAATGGAGGCACTGAGGTCAGGTGAGCTGCTCAAGGACCTCTGTGACACCTGGGTAAGGATAAATGCGGGAGGCTGGACGGACATGTCGTAAATCAGGATAAATAAATGCAACCTGGGCCGATGGGAAATCGTGGAAACATAAATCCAAGTCGCCGGCAACCACAGCCATCCGACAGGCAGCCAGTCACTGAAACTACAATAGCATCGAGGCACCAAGCACCCAGGCGAATCAGAGGGCTGACTGATGCTTTATAAAGTGGCTGTCCCACCTGCAGATGGTGAGGCTGGGCGCTGAGGCTGCGCTGGCTGCCCCAGGGTGTCGGCTGCTGTTGGGCAGGCAGGCTCCACTCCCACGCACCCCAGCAAGAACTTGGCCACACACGGGAATGTCCCAACCTGGTAGTTCGCAGCCAGCCACACCCTAATAGAAAAGAGGAGGGTATCCCCTTGGTGTCCCCTCAACCTGCCCCTTCTCCAGCATCTGTAATGAAATCTCCCTGAAAAGAGAAACTTAATATTTAATGATCACACAGTAGCACCTGCAATAAGGAAAACAACTCTGTGCCCAGAGTGGGGATGGCGAGGGGCCCGCTGGGACACTCAGTGTTCATTAGCATTATCTTTATTCACCTGAGGATTATTTTTAAGGATTTGTCTTGCCTCTTGAGATAGGATATAGTCTGCCCAAGGATGGGGGCCTCCCCTACACCTCTCAGCATCTGGTCACACAGTACTTACATGTTTAACAGTAGATGGTGCCCAGTGTCAGAGCAAGAGGGTTCCAGGCACTATTCCCCGAAAGACTTTGTGCTATGAGATAATCAACTTGTTTTATAGAGAAGGAAACAGAGTGAGTCGGGGCTGCTGCATGTGGCCCATGCAGGTTGCGTGTAGTGCACTGTGGGTGCTGCTAGTCATGTGGACTCCTGCTTGAACAGAGCCTCCTACAGTTGTGCAGTGTGCAACCTTTGCAACCATACTCAGGGACCATGTGTGAGAAAGATTAAGTCACTTATCCAGCATCACACTACTAGGAAGTGCAAAGTGGATCTTCACTTGTCGGCTCCAAAGCCCGGACTGTAGTCCCCACCTTGTCGCTTCCACAGCCTGTGCAAGGCACATCATACATGCTTGACAGAGTTCCTAAAGCACACCCTGCTCAACATTTCCAGTCCCTTGGAATGCCACTGAGTCATCAACTTCCTGGCTTAAAGGATTTGTATACAAACCAAGAAGAAACCAGACCCTGCCAGGGGGGCAGCATGAGTCATGAGAAGCAAAAGAAAAGAACAGGCAAGAGGCAGAGGAAGAGTGAAAAGGAGAAGCAGAGATGTTTGACAGAGAACAGGAAGCCGTTCAAAGGCATGTAGGAAGCAATCAGATGATTTAGACTCAGGCATCCACAGCACTTCCAAGGAACTCGGGGACCCCATAATATAAGGGGTTTCTTTGTACATAACACTGCCTGGAGTTATGGCCAGGAAGGGACATCATGGTCAGGGGCAAGCAGGGACATCCTGAGGGCCCTCCAGGGTTCCATGTTCTTATTCCTCTGACAAGAACCTCAGATGGAATCCAAGGCCCATGGCCGACAGGTCAGGCAAAGCAGACACCCCTACTGCCTGGTCACACGCCCCTTTGAGGACAGACGTGGCCTGTGGGGTGACCACATCACTCTGTGTTCTTGCCTCCTTCATCAGACTCACAGATGGCCAATGAGAGCCATTTATAAGCCAGAGTCTCAGAGATGGGGCCACATATGGTCTGAGTCGTGTCTCCAGGCCTGAGGCCATGAGACCCCTCCCAGGCTTTCTCTGTTCTCTGTTCCCAGGCTGCCCCACATGGAGCCGCACACCACAGCTCTTATCCTCCACACACTCCTTCCCTGCTGTCCCCGAAACAGCTCCCAGATGAATGGGGTCCTGATATGACCCTCCCACCCTGCTCTGTTAGATCCAGCCAGAGCATTATAAAACATTAGACACCTTACTATTCTCAGCCTAAAACCCTAAGGCTGACACCACATGAGAACAAAACCCAACCTTCTGTTGGCTGTTCAGGCACTGGTCCCCACCTCCCTCTGTTCCCTGACCTGTCCTCTCCCCCTGCTTCACACTGGGCCACCACGTAACTATTCTATTCCTTAAACTCACCAAGGCCACTCCTCATGGTGGGTCTTGGTTTTCCCCCAATACCCCCTCTCCCTGGAATTCACACCCCCGCACCTTGGCATCATGAGCTCATCCTAGATATCTTCTCCCAGCCCCCAGTCTCTGTACCGCCTGGATTCCAGTTCTCCACAGAGCCCTTAATGCCATCTCATTTGTTTTCTTGTTTAGTGTTTATTGTCTGTCTTCCCAGCGCACTCACCATCAAGCAGTGCTGAGAGCGATGACAGAGGAGTGGAGTCACTGAGAAGCACTTGAGAGAATGAACTAATGTCTGAATAGACTCACACAAAGAGGGATCAAGCAGTGAAGTCTCCTTCAAAAACTGGGCATCCCCAAGAGTCTTCTGAGAGCTAAGCAGCTTACAGGAACAATGAATTAATGTTCCTCTTGCTCCCAAGACCAATGATGAATGAAAGTCATGCCCAGAAGTCCAGTGAAGGACACTTCTAATTCCTCCTCAAAATCAATCTCATCATTGCAATTAGCACATTTTACATTACAGAGTCAACCTGAGCTTGATGGTAAATCAATGGCACCGGGAATGACTGAGTATAAACGGGCCCATTCTACACCCTCATGTTCAAGCTTCATAGAAGTGATCGTTTCCACTTGAACCCTTCCTCTGGAGGCTGGCCACTCATGGCCACTCTGCAGTCATGCTCCACTGTCGTGCTGATCAACTGCCTCCCTTTGCTGTCACCGAGATTTGGGTTTTGATCAGCCATTTCTCTGTCTTTACATGTCAAGATTCTATTTCAGTAATAAAAAGCTTTTTGAAGGCAAAAGTACAGGTCTTAAATTTAGACAGCTAAAAGATGCATCAACACAAGAAGGGTTTTGTGAGGCTCTGTCAGAAAACATCCAGCAGTCAGAGTGACCCACAGCTGTGCAAAGTGAACACTTAGTGCTATTACTGTTGCAAGGGACACACTCTGGACGTGTCAGAGGCATAGCATAACGAGGAAGGGAGGACTGGGTGTATGAAACACGCAGGACTTGTGCCCCAGGGGTGGGTGTCAGGCTTGTTCCTAGGGAACGGAACCCAAGGGAGGGGCTGAGAAGGATGAGAAAGATAAAGAAAAAGAACAAAATAGAAAGAAAACGGGGTCAGGAGGTGAACAGTTTTTGAGGAACTGTCACCACAAACTGTCACACAGAGTCACTGATTCCTTGCGTATTTATTGTCATTACACAAGGAAGTTATTCAGAAAAAAATACAAGAAGTAAATCAGCCATTCTTACAATCATTGTTGACAAAGTGATTTTACATTTAAAAGGTTTTAGTTAACTATCCGCCCCTTGACTTCTTCCTGCTCTTCTGCAGGAAACAAAAACCCTCCCAGCCAAGGTTCTCCTTGCAGGGGAAGTGCCCAGTATTCCAGGCACCTAGGTTATTGTGTGCCCCCCACCCATTGATTAGCTAAACTAAGCTTCCTCTTTATTGATCCCAGCAGATGGGTGCTCCCCTTGACGTGAATGGACACTCTCAGACCCTCCCTGTGATCTATAGGTATAGACTTATTCCTTAAAATTTAGATTTCAAAATCTTTTTTTTTTTTTTTTTTCAAGAGGAAGACAGGCAAGAAGAAAGAGAGAGAGGAGGAAGAAGCGTTTTGTTCAGTTGGTTGTTCATCTCGCTCATTTCCCCACCCCTCCCTAATCCTGGGCCACCAGCCTGGGTCTCTGGGCTGTAGATGAACGGTACCCCAGACATGGCTTTCGCCCCTGAGCCACCAGGGCATGCCGATTTTACAATCAGAGTGCATTTCCTACTGCATTGTCTTAAGGCCTGATGAAGAATGAAGGTATAGTTATTTTGTAATGTTCTGAAAGTATTCACAGTCATCTCCCATCATCACGTAATGATGTTCTAGATTTCCTGTGACCTCAGGAGCTATCAGCCTGTCACTGTGAAATCTCCCTTACGATGCGGCCATTCAGCAATGACTGGGAACAAGGTATCAGCTTGTACCAACAACCAGAGTCCAAAGTAGAAGGCTCTTAGTGCTTCTGTGGTCTCTTACCTCCACCCGCCAACTGTCGGCTCCTCGACCACCCTCCTGGTCCCTCACCCTCCAGACAGGCATCTTCGGTCTACCTGCTGCAGACATGGCATCCTCTCTAGAGCACACACACACACACACACACACACACACACCCTGATGACACGTTCATGTGTCATGTGCAGGGGCCTCCAGAAGTCCCCCACCTCCTCCTTCCAGCTCCATCCCATCACACACACACCCAACAAGACTAGATGACAGGCTATGTTCCTTGCTTTACTCACACATTTCTTTCTTTGAGGGATGCTTCCTCTCTGATCCCACTTTCACACCACCCCCTGCCAAGGTATGGTGTCACCTCCTTTGGCACGTCTTCTCGGACCTCAGACTTTGCTCCAGGTCTCTCCTCTGTGCCTGTCCCATCAAGTGCACCCTCTGGGCTCCAGTAAGTGACTTCATGCACACCTGACCCATGACCATGTCTCCTCTAGGACAGGGGCAGGGTGTGTACAGAAGTCGTCCAATGAACATGAATTGAATGAACAGATGAATGGCAGATTGACTGAGAAGGGCCGGTTATCACTGGTATTACCAAAAGCCTTTTGAAAATACATGCACCTCCCCCAGCCCCCGCCATGGCTCAGGCGCCAAGGCACAGGCTGTGAGAGCTGCGGGCCCCGAGACGGGGTGCCATGGCCTGTTATCTGGACCCAGGGTAATTAGACAAGAAGCCGGTGTCCACGCCTGGGGTCGAGCATCCCCAGGAAAGTTCACTGACCACAGGGGCCAGGCTGGAGGGGCCCTCAGGAGTCAAAGGGAACCGTCCTAACGGCACCAAACAAGGAAAGCCCCAACGTCGATTTCAGCCAGAAGACCATTTTCCTGACTTGGACATTTGCTCAAAGGTGCCATGAACAGAGGAAAAAGTTGGGAAAAGTGTCTGAGCACCAAGTCGTCAAGACTGTTGATACTTAAAAATAATAATGCAATTGGCACACCCTGCTGGAGTAGTGCCTGAGTATAGTCCATGACAGCCCAAGGTCCAGGGTTTGTCTCATCGGCCGGTGGGAACAGCTGAGATGAACAACTAAAATGAAAATAAATAAGGGGCTTCTTCCTCCTCCTCTTCATGCCTGCCTGCCTCTGCTCGCCTTCCTTCTTGCCTGCACCTTCCCTCTAAAGTAAATTAAATTAAAGAAGCATCACTGAGGTAGCTGAACGCCGGGTTCCCTCAGCACAGGGCTGATGAGGGCAATTGGAGAGGTGGCAGGGCAGTTGCTGCAGCGACTGCAGTTGGGAGGCTGGGTGGGCGCCTCCGGAGGAAAGGCCACAGGTGTCTCCACTGGCTGGTGCCTTCATGGGTTCAGCAAGCAGTGCCTCTCAAAGTGGCACTGCAGCAGGGAAGCCAGGCTGCAGGAGACCTAGGAGGCCACAATGTGCCAGCAGAACCTCGTAGGGGTCTGAGTCAATATGTCCTCATTGTGCTCCCAGGTCCCAGGAGCTGGACATCAACATTGCAGGTCCAGAACTGAATCGTGGTGACCAGACATTGCAATGCATATATGCTCAAGAAACTTCCAAGAGATGAGTATACAGATGAAGTCAGACTAAATGTTCATTCACCCCAGGACAGAGAATGCCATGAAGCTGTCATACTGCCATCCACACAGCGTGTGTGCTCTCCCTGCCGGGAAACCTGCAAAGGAAGACACACTGTCAAGTGGAGGGCCCTGGGAGGTGCCCAGTCCAGCAGAGTCTGCTGGTTGGGGGACCCGAAGATGAAGGCTAGGGACCCTGTCGGCCAGTGCCCTGTCCCCACGGCCAGGGTCTAGCCCACTCCTCAGCAGCTTCATGTGAAGGGCAGTCCCCGCCTTCTGCCTGCACGTCTTCTCCGCCCCCTTACTCAGCCTGGACGTAGGAGATTATGTGGAAGACCCGTGAAAAGAATACCCACGTTTGTTGGTATCATAGTTTGAATGTTCCCCATGACAGAGTCTTGAGTGACGACAGTTTTCTGGAAAGTGACTCCCAGAGAGGAACTGAGAAAAGTGAGTCAAAGAAGGAGAAGAGTCATGAAATGTCATTGACCATCAGGAGGCACTTACTCCCCCAACTCTGGCCATCTGAGACCTGGGAGGCCTGCTCAATAGAACACCACCCATGGATTCTGCTCCCTCTGACTGAAGTTGATCCTTGGAGGTGTTTACTCTCTACTCCACTCCGCTCCACTTCCAAGCTGCACCAGTGTGTGCCAGGCACCTTCCAGTGCCAAAGAGCACCGTTAGCAGAGAGGAGCCAGAGCTCGGGGAGCGGGAGGGCGGGGGCAATGTCGGGACACCGGCAATTGTAGAGCAGGTGCATAGGAATTGCCAGGATCCACGGAATATGCTGCAGCGGGGAATTCTCACCTCCTGTGGGCTACACATTTATCATCAGTCAAATTGCTCCAAAAATGGTTAACTGTCTGATGCTCGATTCTTTTTTATTCCCCTTGATGAGTAATCTTCCAATAACCTCTGTTCAAGTCTCCACCCTAGGCTTAGGGTCCCACAGCATTCAGCCAAGCAAGTCAGTTCCAGAATAGACGTGATATTCCATGAAAAGATCATTCTTTGGTGTGCCCTGGTGGAGTAATGGTTAGCTCTATCTATATACATCCGTAGAACCCGGGTTCGTGTCCTGGAGCCCGGGGAATAGCCAAGATGAACAACTGAACAAAATAAAAATGCTTTCTACTTTCTCTTCCTGCTTGCCTGCTTACTTGCCTTCATTTCTACTTTCACCTTTCCTTAAAAAAATGTTCCTTCCATATTTTTATTCACCAGAGACTGTAAATGATTCATAGTTTGATTTTCTCCACCTGTCACAAAATATGTATTTTAAAGAAAAGGTGCAGGCAGGAATGAAGGTGAGCAGGCAAGTAGGCAGGAAGAGAGAGGAGGAAGAACATATTTATACTACTTTTATTTAGTTGCTCACACTGGTTACTTCCTGTCAGGTCTGGGATTTGAACCAGGAGTATGTGGCTTGCTACTTCGGAGGCGATTGACCTAATCACTGCTCCACCAGGGTGAGCCTAAAGATTAATTTTTAAATGTAAGTCAACACCTGAAAGAGTAGAATGATATTTAAAATAATCTTTCAGTTTATTTCCATTTTAATACAGAGATTAACAGACCCACCCAAGAGTTAAGGTTTTATCTTTCTGTGCAATTAATATATCAGAATTAAATACTTACTGATATTAATGAAAACTTTGAACATATTAATTGTGCCTAAATTATAATCAAGTCAAAAATTTCCAAATTAAGATGCAATACTATAAAATAAACACATCATTCCCTTCAGCTTGTGATATAATTATGAACACAGTCACCCAGCTATTTATCTAGAATATTTATTTAACTACATTATAAACCATTAAATTTTAGAAAAAGTTCAGTTGCCAAATACTTTGGCCTGTGTTGGAGCATTTACCATATGTCAATATGTTCTTTGTCCTTTCTCTGTGATAGCAAATGACAGTGACGAACCTTATAAGATCTGCCTCTACCTGGAGTGTAGTCATGAGGAGAGGATTACAATTAATTTTATTCATTCATTCATCAATCAAAAGATGAAGGAAGGGAGAGCAAGAAGAAGCATTTGGAAGGAATGAAGGAAGGAAAGAAGGAAGGGAGGAAAGAAGGAAGGGAGGAAAGATGGAAGGGAGGAAAGATGGAAGGAAGAAATAAAGGAAGGAAGGAAGGGAAGAAGGGAGGAAAGATGGAAGGAAGAAATGAAGGAAGGAAGGAAGGAAGGAAGGAAGGGGAAAAAGAAGCACTTTGTTTATTTTGTTGTTGTTCCCCCTACGCAGGGTCTTTGGGTTTTACCGGATCTGCACCTCAGCTTCAGGCTTAGCACCTGAGCCACCAGGACATACCCTAGACAACGATTTAAAGGCTTTGGCACGTCTTGGTGGAGTAGTCATTAGGTCAACCAACCACATCTGAAGGAGTGCAGGCCATGTATGTACGTCTCAAGGATCGAGAAAACAGCCAATGTGAACAACTAAATAAAAAATAAAGTGCTTTTTTCCTCCTCTCTTCCTGCTACCTGCCTACTAGCCTTCATTCCTGCCTGCTTCCTTCCTCTTAAAAAAATGAAAATGAAAATGAAACACAAGTGAAAAACACCTTTGGGTTTCTAGAAGACAAGAGCATGAGACTAGCAAGGGAAAGAGAGTTCATCTTCACACTTCCCACTGCTCCGCTTCCTGCCAGAGGGAAACAGAGCACCTATTTCAGGGACACAAGGACAGGGGCTGCTCCCCAAGGGTGTTATATCCAGAAACATTGATGCCAAAGAGAAACACAAATGGTCAAGAGCATGCAAGAAATCCATGAATAGTGTTCCCGAGAGTTCTTCCTGGAGAACTGCACTGAGAATGAGCTTCAAGCCCCCACATGGTAAGCCAGCAGCCCAGGGACCAGCGATCAGCGTTAACTGTGTCAGGCCCTGTTGAACTCAGACTAAGCAGGTGGGAGCGGCCATGGTGAGAAGTCTCCTGTCAGGTGACCACTATCTCTGAAAAGGTTAAGTAGAGGACATGGAGAAATTGTCTTCCAGGACTCCTCAAATACGTTCATAGCAGCATTAGGACTGCTTCTCTGAGGCTGCTGACTACTCGATGTGGGACGAAACAGATGTGCCATAAGGAGCCTGGTGGCTCAGTGGTTAAGTCATCAGCCTCTGACCAATGTAATCCACATACATTCCAGGGACTCAGGTTCATGACCCAGGGTGGGAGGAGGATGAAGAAACAAGAAGAACAACTACATCAAATAAGTACTTCTTCTTCCTTGCTCTTCCTTCCGGCCTGTCTCTGCTCACCTTCATTCCTGCCTGCAGCTTTCCTTTAAAAAACAAAACACCCACAAATATGCAGTTATGGTTCTTTTCATTCTCTTACCCCTGTATCCTTGAGAACCTGGATTCTAAGTATCAAACAGGCAGAGACAGCTATAAAAGGAAAGGATTGAGAGGAGTTATGTCAAAGCTTTGCAGTGTTACGTTTGAAGTGGAAGATCAATAAGAAATCAGGAAAAGCTTTTTCCATATATATGTGATTTTAGCATATATTTTATATAGAATCATAATCTTGAAAACTGATAATGAAAGAAGAATCAAGCATTATTCTGCCTTTTCCTCTATGTCCCACTGGACTAGTTGATGAGGGAAAGTATCTCTTTAAAATTAGATTCCAATTTATAAATGAAAAAAAATGGTGGGATTAGAATATCACCACTTAGCAATCTCCATTAGCTGAAGAGATCATGAAAGCCTGTTAACATTACAAAAAGGGACACCTAGTCATGGACTTCCTCCTACAGTCTGGCCAAAGGAATGAAAGCTGAGTCTGACCCAGTCTCTGGATCCAGCTGCAAATGCTCAGGAATGCGAGACAGTACATTCAGGAGACTGGAAGTGCACAGCCGGCCATGCTGAGACTGTGGGCAAAGTTACAGGGCAAGGGGCTCTCAGCACACACACTTTTGGGAAACCACAGAAGCAGAACAGAGGTTCTAAAGGAGATATGGAAGAAAAAGAAAAGAAATTAAATGCACGACTATATGTGACATAATAAAAAATGCATATTTGGTCTCTGCATCCCTTTCCTGGCACAGGACTTCTTAGACCCTTTGAATCTCCATGAGATAGCAGAGTCGGTGCTGGTCTAACAGGGTGACTCTTGACTGAGGGGCTAGATGGCTGCAGGAGTCAGGGTGGGGCTGCTAGCCAGAGGACTCAGCCCTGTGACTGGAGGGTTGGAACTCACAGTGCCCTCCCCAACCTCCAGGGAGGGGAGAGGGGCTGAACAGTGAGTTAATCCACAATGATGTAAGACCTCATGCCACCTCAAGAAATTTACACAAAAGCTGTAAGTGATGGCGTTTGGAGAGCTGGGGTAGTGAACACATTTGTGTGTCAGAAGAGTGGGGACTCTCAACTCTCCGGGGAACCTGCCCACTGTTCCGCCCCCACACTTGCCCTCTGTACCTCTTCACCTGGCTGTGCATTTGTATTTTTTATTACATATTTTATAATAAACAGGCAATAGTAAATCAATCATGTCCCTGAGTTCTGTGAGTCACCCAAGCAAATGATGGAACCAGAGGAGAGGGTCAAGGGTGCCTCCGATTTATAGCCAAATTAGACAGAAGTGTGGGAAACGTGGGAACCCACTACTTGTGATAGGCATCTGAAGTTAAGATGCAGTTTCGTAGTACTGAGTCCTTAATCTGTGGGGTCTGGTGCTAACCCCAGTAATTAATGTCAGAACTGAATGAAATAGTAGGATAACCGGTTGGTGTCGAGAATTGGAAAATGTCTTGGTGTGGAAATCCCACATATATGTTATCCTATTTAATAGGTGATAGCAAGGCATGTTTGAATAATAAGAATCAATTTTAAAAAGCACAGAAGAGTTACTATACAAGGCAGAACAGGCACGCCTTTGTGGCCTAGTGGATAAAGCCACATCCATCCCAAGGACCCAGGTTCAAGACCTGGGGCAAAGGGAACAACCAAGATGAACAACTAGACACAATAAATAAAGTGCTTCTTCCTCCCCTCTCTTCCTGCCTGCCTGCCCCTCCCTTTCATGCCAGCACCTTTCCTTTATTAAAAAAAGCCAGGATGATGTTTGCTCATGGGACCAGGAGAGAGGCTCTGATTGAGGCAGGGGCTGGTGATCTGAAGGGGCTTCTGGGTGACTCACAAAGTTCTATTTCTTTACCTCCAATTAGTTCACCAAGCCATAGAGTTGACTTATGAAGTTTTCTTCATAAGTATTTATTTGTGATTTATTTCACAACAGAAAAGATAAAATAAAAAGGGGGATCCCTGAGGATAATTTTTTTGAAAGCTAAACCTTGATATGTTTCATGTTCTTATGTCTATTTGATAAAATAGCTATTTCCGTAAAACAAGGAAGGATTTAAGCTCTCTCTCGGACTTGTATCTAGTATCTGAATGAGCACAAAATTACCCTCTTAGTTTCACAAGACTCTGTGGCTTTTCTCTTCTGCAGGATAGAGAAATGCACCCACACAGCTCCTGCTTGCTGTAGGGATTAAGTCATGTTTCTTCAATGGAACAAAAGTGTACTTCTCTATATTGGCTTGCAAGTCACAGAGAGACATCTGAGATGGCATAATTTCCTTAGAAAAGGGTAGCCGGTATGGTCTCCTGTGCCCGTTTGGACGTGAGCTGGCCCAGGGCTCACTGATGCCAGCTCAGTGTGTCTAAAAGGTATGAGTGTCGACTGGATACTGGAGAGGCCCTTAGCTGGAGGCTTCCATTTGCACCTTGATTTTGAGCTTCCAGAGTCAATGACTTAGCAAACACACCACCAGGGCCCTGCAGTCAGGCTTGAACTCTGACCCCCTGGGCCCTCACAGATCAGAGACACCCCCTTGCACCTGCTCAGGAAAAGGCTTAACACTAAGATGAAGGGCTGCCTTTGTGAAGTCCACAGCCCTTCCTGCGTGTTGCTGAGATACACCATCCGGGGGGCGCTGCTGGTACCTGCCCAGGTACGGTCACCTGGCTGCAGCCATCCTGAAGCTGCTGTGTTGCATGCACTTAAAGCCAGAATGTCTGGTGTTCAATCTAGAAAATGGACTTCAACTTCAAGAGGCACCTCAAAAAGGCTGGGTCCCAGGAGCCCCTGCCAGTGGGAGGAACCTAGGCTTCCGGAGCCCCAGCTCCCAGCACCCTAATGCCAGATAATGTATAATAATGCTATAGAGGCTCTGTTGGCTATGTGAGTGCACACTTGTGTACAAGACTCACAAAACTGGACAATATTACATATACTGAACCCTTTTAAGGCCTGGCTTCCAACCTGGGTGTGTGTGGTGGTGCCCGTTGAGACTCACACGCGTAAAAGAATTAAGAAGCAATTGGGAGCGGAACTCTCTGCCCAGCACCCCGCCCCCCCACCCCACATCCTGACCATCAACCCACCTCTCCTCCCTGGGGGTCCTCTACTCCGGAGCACCCACCAGCCAGGCGCATGGGCCTCAGGACCTGGCACTCGCTGTTTGCTCAACTCTAAATGCTCTGCTCTCAGAGTTTTGCAAGCCTTCTCTTCATCCAGCTCTCAGCTAGATGTTGTCACCACCCAGACGCCTTTCTCACACTGGCTTCTCATCTCTGTCAAGACTTGCTGGTATTCTGAATATTGAGATTACCATCAGAGCCGTCAGGGCACACTGTCACCATTACAAGGAGGGGGGCTCCCTGCCTCTTATTGGCCTGGCTGGGGTCCGGCGTCCCTCTTCTCAGTCAGAGGGGACCTCCCTTCTCTCAGACTCTGCCAACACCCTCCCTTTGCCTCCCAACCAGGATGTAGGCTTCTCTCTCTAACAATGTCTCCAGAAGTGGAGCCTGAGCTGGGCATTTTGTTCAGTAGAGTCTCAGGAAAAGGGAGGGAGGGGAGCAGGCGTGGGTGGGGTCTGGGTTTCAAGGCCAGCTCTCGTGTCTCAGCAGGAATAGCACCAGAGGTGTCCCACTCGGAGGGCAGAGGTCAGTGCTGCTTAACCAATCTGTTGCGTGGGGTGGGGTCCTGAGCATCCATGCAGGGGAACAAAGCTCCCAAGGGGACAGCTGAACACTGGGTGGGGATGAGGGTGGCAGGAAAATCACCTGGGGGAGCTCCCTGGAGGAGGGACCACTGTTGGAGGGACTGAGTCCTGCCCGGTGGAAGATAGGTGCCAGAACCCAAATCAGTGTCTCCAATCTGGAACCAGGAAGCCAGAGCTCCGTGACAGTGGGCCATGGGTGTGTGGGTGCTGGGGGAGGAATGGAGGCCTGCCTCCCTGGGGCCCCGTGGCCTTGTCTGGGGACATGAGGCGGCCAGGGAGATCCCCTTTCCCACGGCTCCTGTGCCCCAAGTCATCTCTACTAGGTTCCTTCACCAGCAGCAGGAGTGCCGGGAGCCAGATTCTATAGCCTCAGGAAATCCCATTCAAGTTGCTCTAGCAGAATTTCTCCATTATGATTCTCACCTGCAGAGAGAAAAGAGGAAAATCAAGGATGCCTCAAATACGCCAAGAGCACCTGTTTCTAAAACTGCTTTATTTGGCTGATTAAAAAAAGAATCAACTTGAGAAAATGCTGATTTCTTTGAGAGCTGCAAGGAATTCAGGGCGCGTTGCAGTTATGACACAATTTCGTTATCTGAGGTGCTTCTATCATTGTGAAAAACAGGTAGGTCGGCCCTAGAAGACATTTCACTGGAAGTGGGGTGGCCTTTGTGTCTCGGAGCACGCAATGGGGTGTGGTAGGAGCAGAAGAACTCTCCCTAAACGCCTGCCTCAGGCTCGCCCTGCAGATATCTTGGGGTCCAGAAGCCAGGCAGCCTCAGGGGTTCTTTCTTCAGGGTTGTGTCCCCCACTTGTGCAGGGCCCAGGTGGTCCTGTGCAAACATTCCTGTTTGTCTGACAAGCACTAAAGGCTACACTCAGGTAGACTGGCAGCTGGCCTGTGGCTTCTGTCTCGGGCGGGCTCTGCTTCTCTGACACAGGCCCAGCTCTCCCGGCCCCACCCCTGCAACCCTAAGGAGTGGCTTTCTAAGCCAGTTTAAGTCTTGTGAGCCAGAGCAGACCACCGACGTGTCCTGAGGCGCTGAGTCAGTTCAGAAAGAATTAAGGAGACTCTTGACAGCACGTGCAAGTTTATGAGGAGAAACACAGAGAGACACAATCTCTCTGTAGGTTGTAAAGCTACAAAAATGGAGTAAGTCGAGGTAGGGCCTTCTATCCCCAGGGAATGGGATGCGGTTCATGCGTTGTGATGGGTTGATAAGGAAGTGTCCTCCCGGGTAGCATGCCGGCGGCTCGGGCTGGTGGCACTGCTGTTGGGTGGCACTAACTTCCTTTGGGTAGTACTGGCTTGTCTTTAGCCGGCCTGCAGCTAGGGCAGATTAACCTGCTGATGGCTTGTCCACCTGCAATCCTGCCCCCTTGTTATCGGGTGCTCCCTTTGCCCTACGCTGTCATTCATCATTAGCGCATGTGCCGCTCCTTGTTGGACATGCTCTTGTGGCCCAGCTAGCTTCCTGGAAGGAACCCCCACATCTCAGCCTGGCCTGAGGTCTGTTGGGACGTGGGCTTGCACTGTTTCTCCAATCCTTGAACCTCCTTGTCTCCCCAAATTCCTATGCTAAAAGATTTGCCCAAGTGAGGTGTTAGAGGGTGGAGCCCATGGGACATGATGGGTCATGAGCCCTTGTGAATGGGATTAGTTCTGGAATAGCTAAGAGTCTGCAGCAGGGAGATGGGGCTATGAGCCAGGAAGTGGGACTTCACCGGACACCACGCCTGCAGTGGCACGCTGTGACCTTGGGCTTCCTGCCTCCAGTGCCCGGAGAAATGTCTATGACTGTCGGTGGGAGCAGTCCAAGGACTAAATGGCTCCGTCTACACTTCTGTATGGTGCACATCTCATCCCAAGCGTCTCCCCACTGCCCTGTCCTGGTCCTCCCTGCCTTCGACTTTCCCGCAGCTGCCCACCATCATTCATTCGTGAACTCTGAGCACCCTTTCCTGCAGAGCCTCCTCCTCCTCCCTCAACCCTGCCTCTCCTGGGGGTGTGGGCGCCCTACATGGAGCAGACAGGGAGGATTCAAAGTGGGTGCATATGCATACTTCTTTCTTAAGCTAGGCTTCAGATTTTAGTTACTGTCTATTTATAGCAAGTAATACTGCTTCCCCTTTTCAAAAATGACATCTTTATCCTTTTAAGATCTTATACTTTATACTTTTAATAGTTTATAAAACTATTAAGCAAATAATTGTACAAATAGCACTAGGCACTATTGTGTGTCCTTAGTGGAACAGAGAGGCGCTCATTTTTACGACACTCAACACTGACACCTGCCCATTGTTGCCGCCTCCTGCCTGCTGTTCTACACAGTGGGTGCGCCGGGGGGTGGGGACACCTCTCTACCACCACCGTGTTCCGAAGACCACCTAATGCCCTGGCAGTGTCTGGCATGCCGTGGGCACACCGTGCATGCTTCCTGTCCGGCGAGTGTCCCGTGCTCCATCCTCTGCTCTCAGGCCCTGCCACCCTGGTATTCACCTGGCTCTGCCCAGGAGTGACGTCCTCTTTGCCTGTGCTCCTGCCCTGAGAGCGACCACCATGCTGGGACCCTGTGTGCCTGCACATCTGACTGATGCTGTCCTGGAGGGTCTCACCAACTCCACTGTTAATGGGGACTTGCTGGTGAGCACACTGGGGGAACGCAGGCTTGTCCTCTTCTGGGGAGAGGGCATGGGGGTGGGCCTTCCGCAAGGAGAAATTTACAGCACTGTGTGCAGGTTCAGAAGAGAGTGAATCCCCCTCCCCATGCTCCAGGTGGTGCACAAAGTGCTTTCCACACAGTTGTCTGCACAGGAGAGGCTGTAATGAATGCGATAACCTGGAGCCCGCTGAGACTGTCTATTACTGCTTTCATTGCCATTATTACCCCCAAGTGTCAGGTTTGCTGACAAGATGCAGAGGGCTCCCTGCCAGCCTGTGGGGCAGTCACCGGTGATTACTAATACCAGGTCAGTCCAGGGAAGTGTTGTCCCAGAGGTAAAATTTCTGCTGAGTCCCAGAGAGTGGAAATCCTCACCTGTCCGACCTATGTCCTGTGCTCCAAGGCTTAGTCTTGAGCAGTAGGAGAAAGAGGGGCAGGTGCAGAAATGAAAGGGGCTGCAGCTTCGCCAGTGTCCTCAAGGGTGTGAGGGAGTCGTGAGCCCAGAGACCTGGAAGAAGCAGATGCACTGAGCCCGGGGCAGGGCGCAGGCCTTAGAGCACCTGGCTAGCAGGACCTGAGTGAGGGAGGGCAGGGCTGGGCTGTGGGCACAAGGAAGAGACTGTGAACTCCAACAGCCACTGGTCCCTGAGGCCTAGAAGTCTGGAGGCCTGGGCCGCAGCCCCAGCCTCTGCTTACCTTCTCATATGTAAGGTGGGTGGAAGATCTTCATATCTACCCCACAGATTTGCTGTCAAGACCAAATAACATAATTGTTTAAAAGTATGAGGTCTGATGTTAGGATGACTGGGTTCAATCTTGACTCTTGCCTTGTAGCTGGGATCTCTGGGAATGCCACAGAACCTGCAAAAGCACTGGGGATTGCTAATTCAGACCTTTCATGACTGATGGACATGGGGCTTGCACGCAGCAGCACCGCACCTGTGCAGAGCACGCCCAATCCCAGCTCATTCACGATAACTTCTGTGTGAACCTCTACTCACCTAATCAAGCAGCCTGTAGGCTTCCAGAGAGGCAGGGCTTTGAGAATTAGCTCCCTCTCTCCTAATTTTTCACAAGCCATAACATCTTCGTTTTCAACAATATTTAGGGTTTTATCTGTTGGCTGACTCACCCCATGCAGCGAGCCCCTTGAGTTCCGTATCAGGGAAAGCACAGCTCTTTATTCACAGGTTACTCACAGGTGAGGATTAAAAGCCCTGAGCACATACTGGGGAAAGGCGCTGGCACTGTGCTGGCACTGAGTCTGTGACTGCTCAGACTCTAACTGGCTTCACAGCCTCACCTCTTTCCTCTTAACTCATTTTCTAGATTCCTTTCGGTGGTCTATTTTCCCTTCTCGCCAGGGTGTGTGTCCTAAAGTGCAGGTACGGAATGTACTGGCCCCCCAGCATGGTGGTCACAGCTCAACCCTTGACCCCATGACCTGCCACTCACTTTCCACCCCACCATCCTCTGCCCATGAGCACTGACCATGGTTTGTAGCCTGGTTGCCCTGTGGGAGCCCATATTTTTTATGCTGCTTCTTCTACCTGGAAGGACATGTCATTCTCAAGCCTCACCTCTCCAAAGTCATCTCTCTGTCCGTTCTCCGTGGCCTCTGCACAGGTATGCATTTCCCTCTTCTGAATGGCCCTAAGACTCCTGAGGAGGGTGTGTGTCGAGCCCCTGGACAAGCATCCTGGAACCTGCACAGAGTGGGCCTTTCCTGGGCTGTCACTCACCAGACTCCTTCCTCATGACTAAGGAGGAGCCTCTGGGCAAAGGGATGAGGCCCGGTGGCTCAGAAGAGGAAGTGCTGCCTCTGCGTCTGACTTGTCAGAGGGCAGAGCAGGACTGGACAGGGCCAGCCTCTAGCGCTGCCCACATCCTGTTCCTGGCTTTCGAGGGGGCTCTGACTGGGGATGCGGGATGCCAGCAAACTTTGCAGCTACTCCACAGAGACTGCAAGAAGCCAGGCAGGAGGAGTTTCTTCTTGTGCTGCTGGAGGCTGAAGTCTGAGAGCAGGTGCGGCAGGCCGGTTTCTCCAGAGGCCTCTCTGCTTGGCTTGCCAATGGCCGTCTGCTCCCTGGGTCTGCACAGGGCCTGTGGGAGCATCCTGGTGACTCCCTGCATCCTAACCCCGAGTTCTAAGGACACAGTGAAATTGGATCAGAGCCCTCCCCAATGACCTCATTTTATCCTCACCACCTCTTTAAAGGCTCTCTCTACAAACCCAATCACATTCTCAGGTTCTGGGAGTGAGGGTTTCAACATATGAATTTGGTGGGGGGTACATTTCAGCCCAAACAGTGGGTCCCAAAAAGACAACCAGGATGGTGTTATCTAGAAGTGGGAGGGGGAGCACCCAACATATGTCTACCTGACCATGTCTTCGCAAGGCCAAGAACAAAACGGCAGTGAGCCCTTGAGACCTGGAGCTGGAAGGGTTTCTTGGGAGGTGGAGGGAAGAGGATAAAAGAATCCCAGAGACAGACGCAGGCACCTTAGAATCCATCATGACGGGACTCCCGATTCTCAGCACGTTGACGACTGTGTCCATTTCCCCCTCAATCTCTTTGTGTTTTTCGCTACCTTTTGGTTACATGGAGCATATTTTATGGTTTCTGTCAGCTAATTCCATCATTGCTCTCATTTTGGCATCTGTTTCCACTGAAGATGTTTTCCTGGTTACGGGTTCTATTTTGCTGCATCTTTGCATGCCTGGTCATTTTTGGTTGGATGTCAGCCATTGTGAACTTTACACCGGTGGGTGCTGGACCCCTGGCCTGGCTGCAGGAGAGACTGAGGCAGGAGTTTAGGGAGAGTTCTTCTGCTCCTACCACACCCCATTGCATGCTCCAAGACACAAAGACCACCCACTTCTAGTGGAATGTCTTCTAGGGCTGACCTACCTGGTTTTCACAATGATAGAAAGAGAAACACTTCAAATAGCATTGGGCTTTGTTCTGGCATGTCCATATGTAACTTGGGCTCAGTGTCCTTTGAGCTATTTTCAAACGGTATTATTTACTAGGGCTACCTTTTGTTAGGGCAAAGGCAATCCCACGAGGAAGGTGCAGTCTTCTGGAGGAATCCACTTGCCCCTTCTGTTATGAGGTCTCTCAATCTGGCTGCACGGAGCATTAGCTACTGAGTACCCTGGGAGTGACTGGGGGCCAGCTACTTTCTGGCATTCTCTCCACAGCCTGCCTTATGGAGTTTCACTCCACACACACACATCAGTGTCCAGAGACTCAGTCCTTCTGCAGGTTTCTAGTGCTCTCTGCTGTGTGGACAGCCCCTTCCTCCTGGGTTCTCTGACCCCAAATCCTAGTAGCCTGGGCTTCTCTGAGACCCTAGGCTCAGTGGCGCTCCTTTCCTGTGCTGCAGTCGAGAAGACGGTCAGGAAGCCAGCTGGGTAACCACAGGCTCACTTCCTTCCTCATCTTTCAGGGATCCCAGTTTTCACTGCTTGATGCCTCATATCTGAAAATCCCTCTTTCATCTGGAGCCCCAACCTGTGTTAGCTCTGCTCTCATTGTTGACTGGAACTTCATGACACCCTGGGAATCAGATTATTAAGAAATTAGTTAGAGCTACCAGGTAACTTTCCCAGAGGCATATAGGACTTGCTCACATGTCTGACTGATCCTATGAATGCTACCCTGCACTGTGTGAGGACACTGAGGACATTCAGCCTCCAAAGGCAGGGCCTCAAGTGCCTGAGACCTTGCAAGCCAGATCTAGGACTCCTGCTGTTTTGGGGCACACCCCCTTCTTCAGGCATCCTGGCCCCCACTCCAGAGCTCATTTCTCTGTGTACTCAGCGCAGGAAGGGCGGCTCGGTCTGCATTTATATCCAGTCGTCTGCTCACCAGGCGCACGGGAGCAGCAGACAGCAGCTGCTGAACAGCATGTTTGCTCTGGGAGCTGGCTGCAGTGTATCACCCATGATCTGCCTTAATAATCTTCCTGGGGAAGGCTGAGCTGTGATCCTGGGGGGTGAGACAGCGCTCTTCCAGTGAGGTCAGTCCAGGCTGCTGTTTCTCAACTGGTTTTTAAATATCAAGTCCTTTCTCTCCCCCAGTTCTGAGTTTACCTTAGAAAAAAATTTGAAACCAATGAAGGAAAAGCGGAGAGGTGAAACGTGCACAGACCCGTCCCCTAGATGGAATAATTTTGCTTCACCTTATATTTTTCTTTTTTTCTGCAGTGTTTTAGGGTCAGTGACAATGCCAGCTGACATCAAAGCACTTTGGCATGCATCTGGAAAATGTAAGGACATTTTTCAACATAACCACAATAATACTATCATTGCATCTAACTCAGTAAATATATAAAAGTATTATCTAATCCTGGAGTTGAAATCCTCTACTGGTCTTCACATCTTTTAGAGTTGGCTTATTCTAAGCTGGATCCAGTCAAGGACCACTCTGCATCTGAATGAGAAGTCAAGTCTTTTAAGCTGTAGGACAGTTCTTTCCCATCCTATAGAATGGTGCCCTGTAGCATGTCACCTCCTAGCTTTGGCGGACCCTAGTTCTTGTATCATTCAACTTATTCTGCAATCCTCCTCTATTCCTTATCAACTTGGAGTTGGGCATAAAGTTCTGATAGTTGTGGGCTGTGTGAGATGGTGCACTGCAGCCACAACCTGGCTACTACTCTAGTGCCAAGCTCTGCCATTGGGTCAGGGGGCAGCGACGCCAGGGCAAGACCAGTCCCTCCCTGTTCAACTGATCAGCAGCCTGTGGTCAAGCTGTTTCATAAGTGAGTAAAACCCTCACGTCCTTCTCCGGGTTCATCGATGCCCCGCACTCCTCCCAGGTGCTCACGCCCTCTACTTACTGGCAAGATTTTGCTGACTTCATCTTCTGATGTGTGCTGTGAACATGGAATATTTTTTCTAATTAAAAAAAAAATCACCAATATAATTTTGATAGTAACATCGAGTATGATTTTCATGGATCCATTCAAGATTCTGCCATATCTTGGGAGTTTGTCACGAATATGAATTCCTGGTGGTGCTCAGGGTCACAGGAGCCTCAGTGCTCCTGGGGGCAGGAGGGTCACGCTTGCAGGTACAGCCTAGACCCAGTCTGCACAATGCCCAGAAGGTATAGCTGAGGTCGACGGCCCAGCCATGTTGATGCAAAAGTTAAAGATGCCAGCTGGCCACCACCCCCTGGCTTCCTGGAATCAGAAGGGAGTCAGGCGGAGCGCATACAACTACGTGGCAGGAGCCAGGGACTGGATTTAGAGCTGCAAGATGAATTCCTTGCTGGAGTCCGCCAGGGAACACGGATGAACCTGCTCAGAACTACTGTGGCCACATGGCAGCAACTCAGCCAAGCTTGGGCGCGTCACGAAAATGTGACCCAACCTCAATGACTCAAACACAGGGTCTGTAGCCCAGCTGGAGTTTTCAAATTCTGATGTAGAGACTTATTTATGTAAGAGTCTTATAAAGATACACAAATCCTCATTTGTTTACTCAGTGGTTACCTTTATCAGAATGAAAGCGGCAATGTTTTAGAAAAGGTGACTCCGAGGGTGTCAAACTAAGAATCTGGAGGCAGATGAGGAAGACAGCAGAGTGGATAGCCTCTTACTGTGCAGTCCATCCCTTGGTCCTCAGAAGTGCCCAGGAAGTGGGAATAATGACACCTAGTTTATATGTAGGAATAACAGTACAGTTCTCTCCCAGGCTCAGAGAGAAAGAAGGACCTGAAAAGGAAGAAGCTCACACAACTGGCAAAGCTGGGTCAGAGCTCCCCGATCTGTGACTCTTTCACACAGGCCATCGTCCCCAGCCTGCAGCCACACCGGGAGAACTGGAGTTGGGCTAAGAGAGGAGGCAAGTAGCGCCCCTTTGCTTTCTAGGTTTTCTTTGCAGAATTCTGAATTCCTAGCAAGACCTAGAAGACCCTGGGCAGCAGACTCATTTGTGGCACTTTCTGGTTGCTCCCTCTGTGTCAGCCAAATTAACCTTTCCGTTCCTTGCAGTATCTGTGTTCCTTCCCACCCAGGACCTTGGCACATGCTGTTTCCCCAGCGTTCGCCTAGTTAGTTTCTGTTTATCCTTAAAGCCAGACTTACATTGTTTGCTCAGGGAAGTCCTTGGTGAAGCCTAAACCACCCTGTCATTTGTCACAGAGCACCCTCCTTGTCCCTTGCAGCACCTTACCAGTTGCTTCTTCTTTAACGGGTCAGAGTCACCAGGCTGTGGTTCCGGGCCTGAGCTCCTGAGGTTTCTAGTTTCACACAAGGCTTTAAGCGTGTGCATGAAAGCATGTGGTGGAAGCCCAGGCCCTTCCCTCCGGCCCTCCAGTTCCTCATCCGTGACACAAGGCTGCAACACTCAGTCACCTGTGGCTGATAAACCACAGACTCTCAGGCAATCCTCTCCTTTACAGCAGCAGGCCCGTTTTTTTTACGAATGAAGTGCTTACTTCATCTGCATTCTGGGTGGAATGTTGAGATTTCCAGGCTCAGAGTGGCCAAGCGAAAGAGAACACTGGTTCACCCGGCTTTCCGTGCGAACCCTGGCCCCTTTGCAGCTCACTGTCCCTTCTCCTTAGAGACTTGCATCCTTGCAACCTTCCTTCCTCCAAACCTCCAAGCCTCTGCCTTTGTCACTGGTTCCTGGGGACATGAGACAGCGGATACATCTAGTTAAAATTTCATGAAACCACATGCAGTGCATTAAATGAACGGCCTTCCTTCTGAGGTTCACTCCAGCCCCCTTTTCTTGGTTTCAACTTTCTATTCTTTTCTGAAACTACAGTACAAATATATAGATGTGTGTATTAAGTTGTCCTTTGCAGAAATAGGAAGCCCCAACTTTTCCAGGCGTGGGGAACATAAGGGTCTGAGCGCTCACCTCAGGGGTTCTAAGAGGGCCTGCAGCACCTGCCCTGGCATTTCCCCTTTCTGTCAGCACCGCTCCCCACTTCCTCCAATACTACCCAAATCTTTGGTCCTACTGAACTAGCAGACGTTTCTGCAAGCCACGGAGGCTGAGGTCTCCAGGCCTTAGCAGGATTTGCCCGTCCCTCCCTGCGACCTGCACAGGTTCAACCCTGGAGCCCGATAGGGTTCCCCTCCCCGGGCAGCCCCCACCAACACTGCACCATCTCGTCCCTCCGGCCATGGGCTTCCCAGTCCGCCATCAAGAGCCACTCTACCTATGCGTTGTATTTTATTCTCCACCTCAACCTGGGTGCTCCAGGCGCACCCAGGCGCTGGTAGCTGCTCAGTGAATGTTTGTTTAATGAATGCCCGACCCACGTGGTCTGGAGGGCTTGTCCTGGGAACCTCTGCTCCGGGACTCCAGCAGGCACGGTGCGTACCTCAGTAAATGCAGGTCTAACCCGGTTCTGTGCAAACCACACGCTTCTTAAGTCACTTAGAACGCCCCACGCCTCCTCTCTCGGCCCCCAACCCCCCCGGCGCCCACTTCTATTGTTTGAGATCCGGCCCTCCAGGAGGACTCGGGGAGACTCCGCGGATGATGAGACGAGGACACTTCTGCGGGCCGCTCCCTCGGAGTGTCCGCGGGCGTGCGGCGACAGAGCTGCGTCCCGGGGCAGGGGCGCGGGGCAGCGGCCCCCGGGTCCCAGCGCGCGAGGGCGGGCGCGCAGCCCGCGGCCGTCCCGCCTCTCGCCGGGCTCCCGGCCTTTCCCATCCGGCCCGCGACGCTCCGCCCGCCCCGTCCCACATGACACCGCCTCCGCCGCAAACTTTTTCCTCCCCATCCTGTCGCGGCTCGAAAGGAATGGAAAATGGCGGCCTAGGCGCGGACTTTCCTGCCCGAGCGGCGGCGGCGGCTCTCGCAGAGGCCTGGGCGCCGGGACGCGCGCGGCACCATGTCGCGCTGGGTGCCCACCAAGCGGGAGGAGAAATACGGCGTGGGTGAGCAGCGCCCACTGCGCGCGGGCCCGCGTCCGCCCGCGCCGCCCCAACTTCCTCCGGCGCGGGGGGACGGCGGCGGGGCGCGGCGGGGCGCGGGGCCGCCTGCCTGTCCCGCGGCTCCCGGCGGCGCGGGCGGGGTGCCGAGTGGACGCGCGGCTGGGGAGACGCGTCTGCGCCCCGCCCGCCCGTGCCGCTCCGGCCGAGGGGCCGATCGCGCCCGGCGGCTGGCACTGCCCACTCGGACCGCGGGCGCACGCCACCCCAGCGCCCCGCCAGAGCCCGGGCGGGCCGGGCCGGGCCACGCGGGGCGCGGGGCGGGCTGTGTCACTTCGCGCGGTGTCCCCTCCGACTTCAGTTCTCCGGCGGGCTCCTCGGTGGCGGAGCCTCCAGCCTCCGGGCTGTGCCTCACTCCTCGATCGCGTCCTGCCCACGGCCGAAGCCTTCAGTTTTGCTGGGCCGGGGCCAGGGCGCCCCGGGGTCATTGTTCTGCCGCGCCTCTTTGCCGTCTGGATGAAGTCGTGCTCCGTGTCTGGGCTCGGCGTGGACGGTTTCAGGTTGCAGTGATCAAAGCGAAGACTTCTGCTCTCCCAGCGGGAAGTGGCGCGCACGACTGGGAGGGCCGCTGGCCGCTACCCGCCTCCAGTGGTCCCCCAGTGGGTGCGGACCCTCAGAGAGGAGCTGCGGAGCGCTCGGGTGTCCCCCTGAAGGCCAGAGAGCCGGTTAGGGAGGGCAGGACTGGTTCTGGCTCTGCTGCTGCGCTTTGTGGTTCCTGACGGGAGAGGAGGAGTCAGGTTGCAAGTTTACACTGAGGACCTAGTACCTTCCAGAGGGCCAGGTCCTCCTTAGGGACTAAACTCGCAGACCCCCAGCCCAGCAGACTCCGCTGTCCCGGCATGGAGGTGAAGCCTGTGGGTGCTTGCTGGCTCTTTACCTGCCCATTCCAGGCTGGTGACCGCTCTCTGGAGTCCTGAATCTGGTGACACAGTCTCTCGCCCCTTGCTCCACAATCCAAAGCAGTCCCCACCTTCCGCCTCCTCCACGAGGGACTTTGCCTGACTCCTGGGGCCTTGGGTGAGCCTGGCCTCCCATGCAGCCTGATTGTGCCCCCTTGTGCTCACGCTCTCTCTGAATCTTTGCTGTGGGTGCCACTCCAGGACTGCCCTGCCGGGTGCCACCGGGACCGGGTCACTCCTGCCCTTGGGCTTTGGGGAAGCCTGTGGGCAGCTCTAGTCCCCAGGGTTCCCTCCTTTCTGAGTCCAGCTGTCTCCCCTGTGTCAGCAGCTCACAGCGGGGCCGCTTGGACTGTGACAGTAGCCCCTGGACTGGCCTCCGCCTGCCGGGCCCTATGCGGCGGTCTGGGGGCCTCCCCGCTTTAGGACCATGTGGCTGAGCCTCCCTCCCACCCCGGGTGTGGAGATGAGGAAACTGAGGCTCAGCTTCACAGGTGAGTGCAGAGCACTCTTGGGACACCTCCTGATGGCCCGCCCCCCCCATCAGCCTGCATTTGCTCGGGGAGGCTTGGGGTGGAGATTCTGGAGGGGATCCCTTCAGGTGTGGTAGCAAGGGGAGCTAGACTATGGGGAGCCTGCTGGGGTCTGTGTGTGAGGAGAGAGACAGACTGGGGAGTGAGATGGAGGAGAGGCCTCAGACCACCCTGCCTAGGGGTCCCTGAGAGCTCTGGTCCCCAGAAGTCTTCTATCTCCATGGCGGCGTGTGGTCGGGACAGCTCACTCCTCTTACTGGGGCTTGTAGAAGAGAGCTTGCTCACCCTCCTCCCGCCTCTAGTGAGTACTGCCTCCTGGGTTTGAACCCCAGATGGGCTGCTCTAGAATTCATACTCACCTGGACTGTGCTCCCCAGGAGGTGGGGATGGGCTTCTCTTGGGGGCTCTGCATTTTTTTTTTTTTTTTAATGGGAAGAAGGAAGGAAGAGGAGAAAGAAGCATTTTTTTAAGGAAAGAAAGAAGGAAGAGGAGGAAGCACTTTGCTTTATTTATTTATATTTGGTTGTTCCACCTGGCCCCAGATTGCAAACTCTTGGTCCTTGGTCTATGCCCCAGCTGCCAGCTTAGAGCTTGAGCCACCAGGGTACACTGAGGACCCTGCATTTTAAGACATTTGATACCCTTCTTTGGCCTGCAGGCTGACCTGGGTGGTGACGCTGTAGGTGTAGACACCTGTAGACTGGCTTGACTTTCCTGTGTATAGAGACCAAAGGTGGCATTCACAAGTAGAGGGATGTGTCTCCTCAGTGGGAGTCTGCTATGGCCCTCCCCCTTAAGTCAACCCCTTCCAGAAGCTTCACTTCTCATATCATGTCTTTGGCTAATCCTTTGGTTTTCAAAAAACTTCTTGGAAAGTTTCCAAAGAAAAGTATCCAGGAAGATTTTGCCCGGCAGTTCTAGGAAGGCTGTACGGGACTGCCAGGTACAGGGACAGTGGACCATTCAGCTCAGTTTCACCTGGTGCAGATGAGATAGCTGACCTGGGTAGAAATGACAAGTCTCAGAAGGAACTTTAAACAGGCAGAGGTCTAGTCAGGCATGGTGGGGAGATCCGAACTTTCAACATGGGGCAAAGAGATGCCCGGGATGTGCACGTTGGGTTCATCTCGAGCTCCCCACTTGTCTTGGAGTTTGCATGGGAAGACTTACTAGTTCTCAAGAAAGCTGTAGCAGGGAACTCAGGAGTTCTGGATGTAGGGATTCAATCCCATTAGCTAATTGGCTGTTTCTGCCTGAGGGGAAATTACTGGAAACCACCCTTACCAGCCACAGCGTTTTAGGGGGAGCCTAGCAACAGGGCTGTTTTTCCCTAGAGGTGGGTCTTTGGGTCTGTGGGTGGGCCACGCTTCCACTTGGCCACTGACTTTAGCAATGAATAAATCACGAGGGCAAAGAAAATGATAAAACTCCCTCTCATTTGGAAACATGAATTGCAGCTCATTGTTTGCAAGTATTTGGAATCTGTTAGAAGCATTGTTGTTAAGTGAGACATTCCAGTTCTTTCTTTATTTTGTAGAATCAGTAAGGGAGTAAACAGCTGATTTGTTGCTTCCTCAGCAAAGGCAGGAAATGCTGGTCCCTGATTCATCCCATGGAGGGTTGCCTATTAATTTCCTTCCTGGGGCTTGAGTTCTGTGGGTCAGTGCTATGACCTGGCTTGCTAACACAGGCCTGAGCCTTGGCTAGCTGTCACCTTGAGGGATGGGGCCAGATGAACTTTTCCATCACCTTCCAACCAGGCAGTCTTCTGTCCCAACACCGAGAAAATTGTGTTCATGAGGGATCTTGTTAAGATTGGGGGGAAAAAAATGTAGCCTGTTCTAAAGCTACATCTGAGGATGTGGGGCTCACCTGTCACGGAGGATGTGGAAGGAAGACCAGGGACCTAAGATGTCCATGCCCTAACCCCAAAACCTGTGAATGAATATGATGTGTGACATGGTAAAAGGGACTTTGCAGATGTGATTAATGTTATGAACCTGGAGATGGAGAGATGATCCTGGCTTATCCACAGGGGCCCCCAAGCTGGCGGGTTGTGGAAATCAAAAGAGGTATAGCAGAGTGGAGTCACAAACTCAGAACCTGAGGGTCTGTTCTAAGGACCTAAGACATAGGGGCCCACTTTCAGGGACCAAAGAGAGACCCTAGAGAACCATTGGGCCTCCAACTGACCACCTGCAAAGAAAGAGGACCTTGTTCCTCTAGTCACAACTAGATTCTGCTAACAGCCTGAATGAACATGAAAGTAGGTTCATCCCTGAGTCTCCCGTAAGGGCTCAGCCTGTCTACACCTGTTCGTGACATCCAGAACATCTGAAATCTTACCTGGGGAGGTGAGATCATACCCGGGGGTGGCTTTCATCTGCTCTGAGCACAGTATCTTGTGGGAGCAGCAGTTACCAGTGCGGGAGGGCGTGAGCCTGTGAGAGTGAGCTCTTTCTAGCCTTTAGCTTTGTTAGGAAGTAGGCTCAGCACCAGTGGCCCTCAGTGTGTGCTCTCAAGTGGGATATGGGTGTTGACTCATTCTTAGACAATCCTCCCTGTGCAAAAGACTCACTTTCTTACCCTCAGTTTCTGTATCCGTGCACCAGCCAACCTGCTCACTTATTGCACAGACCAGGGACAGTTCCTTGAGACAAAGTGGGCAGAGTACGAAGATTTAATTCAATGAAACAGTTTGGAAATGGCATGCAAGTGATCTTCTGTCTGGATTTTATGGTCATGTGTGGTAGCAGAAAGATTTCTTCTAAAGCTGATTTCTTAATGATGTGTTTTGCCTCTGCCTTGGGGGGAGGGAGGTCACATATATTTGGTGTTGAGGGACATGACTGTGTCTTCAGATTAGCTCTGATTGATGAAAACTGCTAGGAATAGTGTGATATCCAAATAAATTTGGGAGTGTGGGAGTTGCTGAGAAATATTTTGCTATGTAGGGTAGCAAGCAAGCTGCTACTTGGGGAAGAAAAATTAGATTTGATCGTAAGTGAATAGGAATGAAGACATTTTCATTCACTGGAGTAGCAAAAAAAACCCCCCAAAAACCAAATTAGGGCATATTATCGTTCTACAAACCTGATTTTACTTTAGAAGCACATAATTTTTAAATTTACTGTTGTGTCACTGTTTGCCTAGAACATCTAATGTTCTTATCAGGAGTGTCTTAGGGTGTGTGAATCACTCTTCCTATAGTTCTCTTGTGACCTCTGAGGAGATAAGTGGAAAAGATATGGGAAAAAAATGCAGCCTTTGAGTTCTTTGCTGGATACATCAGAGAACCCCGTAGTGTCTGTGCCCCAAGACCTGACCTCCCTCCCTTCCTCCTTTCCTTCTTTTCCCTCCCTCTCTCTTTTTCACAAATTAAACTGTGTTTCCGATGGTTATAGACAGAATGCGTTGGTCCGAAATAACAGCGGTCCTACGCGTGCATCACCATTTTCCCGTGAGGGTATGTCTTGCAAAAACAGTCCATTGCCCAGCAAGGATATTGACTTTGATACAGCCAAGATCCAGAACGTTTCCAGCTTCATGAGGGCCCCTCCTGTGGTCCTTTTATGGCCACACCCTCCTCCCTCCTGCATGATCGCTGGCCACCATACTCTGCTTCCATTGCTATAATTTTGCCATTGCAATAATGTACTTGAATGGAATCATGCCGTCTGCACACTTTGAGGCCTGGCTTTGTTGGCTCCGCACAGACTCCTCGGGGTGTGGTGCCCTTCCTCTCTGTAGCTGTCGCGCTCCATGGTATTGCTGTATCACTGAGGGCTGAGCTGTTCACCTGCCGGGGAACATGTGGGTTTGGGCTGTTATGAGTAAATCTATTCAGAACATTTATCCAGGTTTTTGTGTTAAGTCTTCATTTTTCTGGGCTAGATGCCCAGAAGTGCAATTGTGGGTAGTTGCATATTTAGCTTTTTAAGAAACTGCCAGACATGTCCAGAGTGGCTGTGCCAGTTACCGTCCACAGCCGTGGATGTGTGACCCAGTTTCTCCATCTCCTTGCCAGACTTGTTATTGTCCCCATTGTTTAAGAGCCATTCCGAGAGGTGTGTCACGGCGGTGATGGATCTCCTGGTTTCATCCGAGCGTGTGCCTGTGGGCCTGTGCAGAGCTGGGGGCTGGGGGTGGGCAGGGGTGGGCCAGGAGCTGGGAAATGTTTGTTCTGGGAGGAGCCCTGCCAGTGCAGGGTGCAGGTTGAGAAGATCTTGGAGAAACAATGCTTTATACCACTGGGCAGGATATTCACTTTCAGATTCCTTCAGTATCCGAGGAGAAGGTCTTCAGAGAGATAAGCAGAGAGGAGGGAACACAATAGGGGTGGCATTTTTCCTTTTATTTTATTATGCCAGACATACCCATTTTACTTCACTTGACCCAAGGCTAGTCCCTGAGTCTCTTTCAAAGTCCAATTTCCACATTTTCAAAATAGGAAGGTGATCTTTAAGGTTAGGCTTAGGGGAGGGTCATTTGAACTGATGTTTCTAAAGCAGTTTGGAAACACTGATAGGCAGACAGCAAAAGCTTAGCTCCTAAGTCTGCCTTCATTAATAAGGGGGAAGCGGTTGGAGCTGCCTTTCGAGTCAACGTGAGAGATGTGTGTTTATCTGCTAGGTCTGCCTTAACAGGCATGTGGAGCCTTCACCAAGAGGGGTTTGCTTTCCTGTAGCTCTGGAAGCTCAAAGTCCAAAGTGATGGGGGGTTGGCCTGTGGTTTGTAGATGGTCGCCCTTTCCCTGTGTCTTCACCTGATTGTCCTTCTGCCTGTGGCTGTGTCCTAGTCCCCTCTTTTTATAAGAACACAGTCGTTGCAGGTTAGAGCCCATCCTTATACTCATCTCTTTGAAGACCTGATCCCCAAATATACATCCAAATGCATTCTGAGTTTCGGGGGTTAGGTCTTTAACACAGGGCCTCAGGGAACACAGCTCAGCCCATAACATTATGATAATCATGACTTAAGACTTCACCTGAGTCTTGAGTGACTTTTTCTTGTAAGGTTTTGGGGTCTATAGCACTTCAAAGAAACCCGGGAGGAGGGAGCTGGGAGGTAGGACCTAACTCTCCCCTCCCTCTCAAGGCTCACGGAATCTAATTTGTGGAATCAAATATGTTTCAAAACAATTTCTTGTAATCAATCAGATAAGTGACAGGACCATAGGATCAGGTGACTTGCACTCTGGACAGGAAGCTGCCTCATTTTTAAGCGTGCTCTTGACATCATGAGTGCATTCTGAGAAAGGTCCTCCTCAGGGCCCAAGCTTGGCTCGGTGCTCACTTGCATTTAGTCTTAGGAGACTGGGACATCCTATTGGATCTGTTTCCAGTTTCTCGCCCACTGTGTTTTTGTAGCGAGGGTCAGGTGGCCATGCCCTGTTTGTTTCCAGAATCCTAGTTCTCCAGTCTTGGCATGGACTGCCTTTTGTTCCCGCAGCCGGTAGATGCTGTCGGTGCAATGAAAACACCTCCGGGGGGTGCTGTTCACTCTGTGGGCCTGAGGCTGCTTCCTTCAACATACTTACACCAGGCACAGCCCGCAGTGGCTCTGCGCAGTTTTGGCAGCACTTTAGTTTCTGTAGTTCATGGGGGAGGGGAGGCAGCTGCCTTCTGAGAAGTGGTTCTAGGTGATCACTGTAAGTGGTGTCTGCAGTCACCATCTTACCTGTAGGCAGGTGGGATGCTGACATAACACACCTGCACCTCCTTTCTTCCTTCAGAAGGCAGGTGGTCTCACCCACAGGTGTCTGTCAGATGGTTACATTTTCATTTGAGTGTGTGGAGGAGAAAAAGATGTTTTCTTTTAGCTTCTGCTATGTGCTGAAAGATCGCAGGTTTGGGGGCATAGTGATCCCTCCTTAAATCTCAGCTCCAGCTCTCACTAACCAGGTGACCTGGTGCAAATTATTTACCTAAGCCCGAGTTTCTCTCTTGTAAAATGAATATAACACCAACCTCGCTGGCCAGTTCTTAAGGTCCCAAAAGCGAATCCAGCACAGAGCTGCCCCTGATCTGTGCCTGGTAAGTGTCAGCTTCTTTCATTCTTAAATGATTGTTTTGTAAGTAGAAACCTTGTGTTCGGAATCTCTAGTGTGATGGGGCTCTTCCCAGAATCCCTTCTGATTTTTGGACCAAGGCAGTGGGGCCCTCTTGCTTCTGCAGGCTCTGCTTGTGTTAAGGTGAGGCTCAAAGATGGGAGAGGTGTTGAATGGCTTTCCGAGATTTTCTCTGGAGCTTGCGGTGAGGTCAGATCTGGTGTGGGAGTTGCCCCTGAACCCCAGGGCCCCTGGAGAAGCAGGATGAAGGACCTCTAGGGCTCCCCTGGATAAATCTCTCATCACAAAAGTCGTTGAGAGACTATGTGAAAGATAGCCGGTATGGTTGCTGGGCAGTTGCAGGTCATTGCTGCCTTCCCGCAGATGTGATACAGTGATTTTATTCAAGTTACTTGGATACATTAGGTATACTTTTTTTTTATACAAAATGTTTGACATTCTTGATTGCCTTTCTGAATTAGGGTAGGCTGGCTGCTGTAACTAACAACCCTGACTGTTTTCGCTGGAGTCTTACAATGAAAGTTTGTTTTTCTTCCGTGCCCTTGCCCAAGTGGGTGGTGGGAAGGGGGCTCTGCTCTGTCATTGGGGGCCTCAGGCTTCTTCCCATGACTCTGCCCGTCACCTCTATCTGAGTACCTGGACTTTCGTGTTGTGAATAGAGAAAGAAAGAGATGAAGGAGGTGATGCTTGTCCCTTCACTCATGTTTCTTCACCCAGAGCTCAGGCCTGGACAGACCTCACCGCACTTGGGAGTGGAGATGGCCCTGCAAGGAGAGGGGGACATGGATTTGGTGATGTCCATGAATCAGGGAGTATGGTCGTGGGTCCACTAGCACTGTGGGCGTTGAGCACAGAGGTGGCTAGTTCTCACTCTTTGAGTCCCTGGGCAGAATGTCCAGACCCCTGTAAAGATGCGAAGGAATGTGCATGAGGGCAGATGGGTCCCTCAGAGTCTTTTCTGCTCCTATGTCCCATAGATTTCAGGATGTTTCTCCCTGTACTCTTGTGGAGAGAGGGTCTGTGAGCACAGGAAAGATGCTTGTTAGAGGCGCCATCTTCACAGTTCCCTGGCAGTTTCTGTTCCAGAATATGCAGGGCACCACAGACCCTGAGCTGTGTCTGTTGAGTTCTTTGGGCCTTGGATGTGGGGTGTTGCTCACGGGAACCGTGTCTTTGTTTTGTCTCTTCACTGGAATGGAATCTTCATGACCAAGCACGCACTGAAAAGGACTGTGAAGTTTAGCGTTAGAACTACAGTAACTTGCAGATAGCTGGGGACCTCGCGGGAGGAGGGTGATGAGCACCCTGGGAGTCAGGATACCTGGAATCCAGACCTGGGAGCAATACTTGCTTTCCCTTACCTACCTCCTAACCTCAGGCCCCACCTGGGAGAGGGGAGAAGACAGCGCTGGGGGGCCCCTCGTGGGAGAGGGGAAAGGACAGCTCTGTGTACCCCTCCCTGCTGTACCAGGAGGAGCTGGCAAGGTCATGTGCTCAGAAGGTTTCAGAACAAGCAACTATAGCAGATGCTCGGCATCAAGGTTTCCACATTCACACATTATATTATTGACAACTTATTATACAGAGCATAAGTGATCCCTGGTGATTTTTAAAAAACTTTTTTGAAATTTATATGAAATAGACACTTGTTTACATGATTTAAAAACACTATCCTACGCTGGGAACTGAGGTACGGATGTTTTACAACACTGTTAAGTTTCAGGTGTGTAGATTCACTCTTGATCAAATGTGTGATATCATACCACGCCCACCCAGGTTGTGGTTTTAATCACTTTTTCATTGGAAAAGGGCCCTGTGGCACTCTTCGCCTTACTTTCCGTAACGTTTTGTAGTTTTCATTATTTATTACTAAATAAGTTGCCTAGTAATTGATTAACATTGTGAGCCATTGAGCATTCTGCCTAAGTGACGAACCTGGGCAGAAATGGTGCAGAGGGGAGAGTGCTGAAGCGGGCGTGCCTGGCTTCAGTGATCAAACAGCTGTCAGAAGTGCAGAGAAATTAGAGGTCAAAGGCAACTGTGCCTTCCCCTCCCACCCTCCCTCCATCTCTCTCTCCCTCTCCCCTCTTCCTCCTGTTGACTTGGATCTTTGCTGTTAGACTTTGGGGGCCAGACCACCTGATTCGTGGGACTTAGGCTTGGTTCAGGTCAGCAATCCCTTATGTGAAATCTTGGGGTAAGGAGTGTTTCATATTCATGGTCTACAGGATTCTGTGCACATGGCTCAGTGCCAAAGGTCATTGGGCAGCATCACAGGTCAAGTACGGACACTGGCAGGAGTGACTGGGCCTTCACAGTGAGAATCAGCCTCAGCTCCACTCACCACTCAAGCCGGAAGTTTGCCTTGAGGTGAATTACAAAGACTCGGAGCCTGGGGGACCTGGGGGGCATGAATTGTGAGTCCTGGCTCTGTTGGCTTTTCTTCAAGCTAAACCAACAGGTCCAATGCGGGTCTTCTTGGGGTCTCTGATTCCAGATCTCTGAGCATGGTGGCACTGGCTGCCAGGAAGCTCTTTCTATGCCCTCTGTGGCCTGGCCTTTTTGCCCTCATTATCTGCCGCTTCCCTGTGTGTCTGGGGCCTGCAGGGTCCAGGGTAAGTCTGATTCCTGCCTTAGCTTGAGGGCTTGTGTCCCATGGCCTAGCCCCTATACTCTCTAGCGCCGCAGGCCTGATTTTGTCCCTCCTGACTTTTTCCCAAGTTGACTGTCTTCTTTGTTTCCAACTTGGGCTGCAGAACCAGGTGTGTGTGAGGGCTGAGGGCCCAACCGACATGGTCCCCAGTTCCCAGGACCTGGGAGTCTGGGGGAATGAGGGAGGGGCAACCATGTCCAGAGGTGGCCTCCCTTAGCTCAGGGCCCTGTGCTCGGTCAGGACTCGCTGGGGAAGTTTCTGGGTGGGTGAACTGAGTGACTGGAAGTGCTGTGGTCCAAGGCGTGACTGACCCCATCCAGAGGACAGAGGTCCAGATCTGCCCACGAAGGTGGCTGCCGGTGTCTGCTGTCCCTGCGAACATTTTCCTTTCTTCCTTTTTTTTAAGAGGAGGAAGGCAGGCAGGCATGAAGGCAAGAATGAAGGCTGGCAGGCAGGAAGAGAAGAGAGAGAACCATTTTCTTTATTTAGTTGTTCATTTTAGTAGCTCCACTCTGCCCAGGCCCCATTCCTGTGTCCTTGGGCTGTTTGTGAATTGCATTCCAGGTGTAGACTTAACACCTGAGTCACCAGGGCATAAGTCTGAATATTTAACGTCTCACCAATGAGGCTCTTCCAGGGGAGGCTGCTGGTTACAGCAGGGACCATAGACCTGGGCAGGGTGCCCTGGGAGCTCTGGGACCCAGAAGTTCCTAGCCTATGGAGCTGACTGAGGGTCGAATGAACTAATTTAGGTGAAGCAGTGTTTCTGGACCTGCTATTCCATTGACCCTCTGCGTTTGGTAATTTCGGGTTATGGGGGATCTCTCCCATGCTTTGCTGGGTGCTCAGCAGCATCCCTAATTGGACTCACTGAATCCTATTAACACCCACCTGCCCTGGCTGGTGACAGCCCACTATAGCTGCAGACACTGCCCCATGTCCCCTGAGGGCAGGATGCTCCCTGTTGAAAGCCTCTGGTGTTGGTAGCACCTAACTCAAGAGTTGTGTCTGAAAGTCCCCTCTGGCTCAGGTGGCTGTGAACCCGGGTGTGAGAGTCAGAGCCTGGGCTGGCAATAAAAAAATAAACACTAACTTGTTAGGTAGTCCTATTCTTGTGTTTGTAGAAGGAAAGTCTTTCTTGTGTATTTGGAGGAAAAGTTAGAAACCTGCAGGACTTGATTCTTGGACTGTGTGAGAGGACTGGGTGCAGAGTGGGGACCAGGAACCCCGGGGTGGGGGTGCCCAGGGCCTGGTGTCTTGGCCATCTAAAGATGTCAGAACCTCTAAAGGTGTCAGAGTAGGCTGTTTCTTCCCTCCCTGAGACAAATGATAGTTTGAGGTCAGGTTTGAGGAAAGATGGGCAGATTACTGGGGGAATAATGGGCCATCCCACTATTTCATCTCAGAAATACCATTCAGGCTGCCCCCAAGACCGTCATAAATACAGCCACTCAGACGTTCGCTCTTGGAGTTTTATTTGCTGGAATAAAGGCACTACTCAAGCCTCTTTTTTTTCCCTTCTAAAATAATAACTTATTTTCTTTAACATAATTGACTTTACCAGGGGCAAATAATGATTTAGCAGGAGGGAAATGTGATTATTTTTCTTCCAAATTGCTGTGCCTATATTAACTTCACAAGATTTATTTTCCACATCCTTCTAACGTCATGTGTGTTCTGCTGCCCATTTTTCAAAGACAGGAATGCATCTTGGTTCCTGGGGCACCATGGCGAGCCTGCCAAGTTTCTCCAGATTGTTCTTGAGGGGTGTCATTTTGAGGCTCGACTTGGAGAGGCCAAGTGGAAGGGTGGGTGACCATACTGGGGACTCCCACATAAAGGAGGGGTGGGACTTAGTCTGGTTGACCCCAGTGATGTTTGGGGTATTTCCATACCTAGACTGATGGATTCAACCCTGCATATTCTGTCAGCCACAGTGCCTTTGTATGTGTTTTCCTAATTTCGTGGAAATGCCCTTTATATATTTTCTTTCTAGATTTTTCTGGGCACAGCTCAGCTTGGGAACCAGGCTAAATGAGGGACCCTCTCCCTACTGCTCTCTGCAATTTCATACAGAGCATGCTTTTTTCTCCAGGTCCAGGAAGTGGTTAGTGTGTTTCTTCTCTGTGTGGGGACAAGGGCTGAGTTGTGTCCCTCTGTTCCAGGCACCTTGGGTAATCCCTGGCTTAACTTCTTGAATGAAGGTGAAGGGGCAGAGAACTTTGACCTCAGCAAAATGTTACCAACATTTCTGGGACTTGATTGCTCCTGGAACTTCCCCCTTTCCCTCTCCTCTCAGCATTGGTACAGGACAGCGTCTCAAGTCCCTTTTAATGTCATATTCCAGTAAAGCATTTTCTTGTCTGGTTGTTGGTGTGGTTGCAGCTGACTGGGTTCCCAGGGGGAGAGCAGGAGGCTGGTTGGGAGGAGATGGGGGGTGAGGCCTGGCTCCAGCTTTTGGCAGTTGTGGGGCCCAGCGAGGTGCCACACAGCTTTCAGAGCCTCCAAAATTCTCTTTACGATGGTCTGCTGCCAGTCTTTCCTGTCCCACAATGTGGTGCTGAAAAGCCAGTAAAATCAGGTTGACTCCATACACTGAAGCATCTTGTGTTGTAAAGTGCTGGATAGCTAAAAGGAATTTTTTTTTAGGTTTAGATTTTTTTGAAAAAAATGTTTAGAAATACTTTTATTTATTTTTATTGAGTTGCTTATGTTGGTTGTTCCCTGCAGCCCCAGTACACAAACCTGGTCCTTGGGATGTATGTGAATTGCATTCATTGGGAGGTGGTGGACCCAGTGCTACCCCTTCAGGGAGTGAGTGCCAAGTTTAGCTTAGGAAAGTTTTATTTTTTTTTACAGATAAGATATGCAAGTAGGAATGATGGTGAGCAGAGGCAGGCAGGGAGGAAGAAAGAGGACAAAGAAGCATTTTATTATCGATTTTATTTTATTATTCTTGATGGTTCATTTGGCTTTGGGGTGTGAACCTGGGTCCTTGGGATGTATGTGGACTGTGCTGGTAAAGGTGGCTGACCAAACTTCTGCTCCACCAGGACGAGCAGCCATTTAAATCTTTAATTTAAAATTGAAAAAGAGAGGAAGGAAGGGTAGAGAGAGGCTGAGCCCTTTTCTTTTGGAATGAAGGGGAGAAGGAGGCACTTTAGCATAACTTAAGCATATTTCTTTATTTGTGTTGTTTGTTTCTACTGTGGCCCAGGGTCTCAAACCCTGGTCCTCTGTGTGGTCTGTACCTCAGCCACAGGCTCAGCACATGAGCCAGCAGGACTTTCCAAGACATTTGTGTTTAAATAAAGATGGGCAATGTTTTTCTGTAGAGATCCAGATAAGAGGCACTTCAGATTTTGTGGGCCAGGAGACAAAGTTAATGCTACTCTGTTGATATTGATAGAATTATTAGAAAATAACCTTTTAATAATGTAAAATGTGGAATACAGTTTGGTAGTTTCTCAAAAAGTTAATCCCAGAACTACCATGTGGCCCAACCAATCCACTCCCTAAGTTTATACCCCAAAGAATGGAAATCCGGCATTCAAACAAATACTTACACATGAATGTTCATCGCAGCACTAGTCATGGTATTCAAAATATGGAGATTGTCCAGAAGGCCATCAGTCAATGGATGCAGAAGAAAAAGGTGGTCCATCCATACAGTGGGATATTCAGCCATCAAAATGAAGTACTGGCACCGCTATGACATGGGTGAACTTTCATGCAACGGAAAGATACCAGCTGCAAAAAGACACACATCTTACGATTCTCTGGGTGTGAACTGTCTAGAAGAGGCATTCAGTTCAGACAGCAGTTCGGTGGTTGCCAGGGGCTGGGGTGGCAGAGTGGGGAGCGACTGCTTAATGGGTATGAGGTTTCCTCTGGGGGAGATGAAAGCAGATAGAGCTAGATAGCGTTGGTGGTTGTACAATATTTTGATTGTACTCAGTGTTAATGACTTGTATGTTTAAGATGGTTAATTTTCTGTTATGTGCATTTTACCTCAAAAAACAAAAGGGAAAAACTATTCTTAGCTTATGGGCAGTGCCAAGCCATACTCTGGGCCTGATCTGGCCTTCGAGGCATCATCTGTTTGACCCCTGCCTTCGAGGGTTAGGATCTTTTCTTTCTTTCTTTCTTGTAAGAGGAAAGAAGGAAAGAAGAAGCATTTTAAAGAAGGAAAGGAGAGAAGGAAGAAGAATCTTTCACTTATTTATTTTGGTCTTAAACGCTGGCTCTGGGTCTCAAATTTGGGTCTTTGGACTTCACGTGGTCCATGTCACACCAGCCTCCCAGCCCCTCAAGCCGCAAGGGTGCACCCAAGTCTTAGGATCTTTAAACTTTAGGATACTGACTATAATTGTCATAATATTGTGTGCTAATTATGAAAACAATGCAAGCGATATGGAAGATTGAAAGATGTAAAAGACCCCACCCCCCAGGCATTTTCCAAATAATGTACCATTCAGAAATAACCATGATTCTATGTGCATGTAGATAGAGAAATGGAAATTAACTGACTCTGGAAGCAAGCCGGTGACTCACTCTCCTTTTTCTAATTCAGAAACTGAGAGCAGGGGAGATGGCTGCTGGGCTGGGACCCTCTCTGGCCATGCCTTTCCAGAGCTTTCTGGAATCAGAGATGCCGAAAATGTTGGAAGTAAGGAAGGGGCAGTGATGGGGTTAAAATAAAAGGCATGTAGCAGAAATCTTATTGTTTCAGATTCCTGTGTCTGCAACCTCGCTGCCTCCAGTTGAAAACAATAAAATCTCCGTTTCACCGTTTCCATCTGACCCGCACTTACCAGTGGGGACCAGATGTGGTCAAGGGCTCTAGCACATTTGTCTGCACAATTTCCCGCTTTGATATCTGTGATTTGTAGGCAGGCACTTAAAGGTGGGATTAACTTGGAATGAGCCTTCAGAGTGAAGAATCTAAGTCCCTGGAAATGAAAGATTGGATGAAAGTGTCTCTTAAGGGCAAAGTTTTAATAATTGTGGCATAAAGAGTAGTGCATTAGTACTTCCACTTTTAAAGTCCATCTTTCATTTGTCTTCCAAATTCTGCTGCTCACCTGCCAGTATGTTCAGCCGCTTTACAGGTTGTCTTGAAATGGGTCATCCTGAGCCTTTTTTTTTTTAAAGGAAAGATATAGGCAGGAATGAAGGCCAGCAGGTATGCAAGCAAACAGGAAGAGACAAGTTTTTCATCTTGGTTGTTCCCTCTAAGCCCCAGGACTGGTAACTAGGTCCTCGGGATGGGTGTGGACTGTGCTCTGTGGGAGGTGGCAGACTCAACTGCTACTCCACCAGGGCACACCATAAAGTTTTCTTTTTGTTTGTTTTGTTTTTTAAACTTGCTTATACAGTTTCCCTGGGTTTCCCACTCTCATCATGGACCTAATAATGATTCATCTTGAGGTTGGGCTGAGGAAATGAAATGCTGTTGTCTGGTCTTATTGTCAGTTTTTATGAACATTTGTTTCAGCGCTAATCACTAGGCAGAAAGCCTTATTTTCCCTTTGCTTGAGTTCTAAAGTGCTTGCATTTCTGTGTACATGCATGTACATGTGAAATCCTGGTGTTGCCTATCCCCCTTCTTCATTTTACCTTCTGATCTCTTGGTGTCTTTTCTTCCCCATGAGGATTCAGGGTGCCTTTCTAAACACGCAGCATGTATGTCTGCAGATGCACCCTGCAGACCTAAACCTTAGGGGGCAGCTGAGACCTGAGTGGAGTCACCATGTCAGAGACCCTTTGTGGGACACTTGCCAAGCACGGTGACTTCTGACTTCTAACTTCTCTGAGAAGAAGACGAGTGGAGGCAATCCCTCAGATGTCAAGAAGAGATGCTTCTTGATAGTGAAATCAAATTTCCTTGACGGCACCCTGGATGAGTAAGATGAATGCCTGTTCGTCAAGGAGCAGGCAGAGTCTTGCCGGACAGAGGCCTCACTTGGCCCTGGAGGGGTGACTGTGGCAAAGGGAGGCCATCTGTGTCGTGAGTGGGGCACTGGAGGCAAACACTGCGGCAACTTTCAGTTAAAGTTTGAGGGTGTGCCCTGGTGGCCCAGTGGTCTAGTTCACCTCAGAGCAGTCCCACGTACATCCCAAGGTCCAGGGTTCAAGACCTGGGGCCAGAGTGAAAAACAAATGTGAACAACTGAGAAAAAAAAAAAAATAAAAGCTTAAAAAGTTAGGAAGTCATGGGTGACCAGTGGTGTCCTTGGGAGGCCTCAGGGCCTGGCCAGTGCTGGATGACACCTCAGAGCCTTCCGGAAGGCTGTGCTCTGTAGCCACGTGAGGGCAGGGGAGTGCGGACAGACTCCCACATGGCCCTCTGAGGGGGTGTGACGTGGGGTGTGCCTGCTGTATGTGTAGGGTGGGAGTGGGGCCTAGTGGCCCCCAGACCCATACGCTGAGTCCGTGGCAGGCACTTAGCTCGGCTTCTTACTGGACGCCGGGCCAGTTCACGCCTCTGGGTCTCTGTCTGCACATCTATAAAGTGGGCATGATAATCATACCCACTTCCTGTGACCGGGGCAGGATGAGCAGCGTGATTGGTGTGAAGTCTTCAGCTCTGTGCCCGACCCTACAAGCACTGGGTTTTGGGGAATGCCCTCGGCACAGCAGAGGCCTGGGAACCATCCTCATGCCGAAGCCACTGAAGTTGAGTGACTTTTGTCTTCTGTTTGAAGGAAAAAAAGAGATTAGAGCACTGTTAAGTGGAATCATTGGATTTCTACCTAAATTACTTGATGTTTATTCTCCATTCAGAACTACTTAGAAGATTAGTCTGAATTTAGATACCAGAAGAAAATAGACAAAAGAAAAAAATTAAACTTTGCAAAGCAACATTTTCTCATAAGTCTTTGCATGTATTTACATATTAACTGAATGAAAGTGCAGTCCTTATGCTTGAAGGATCTTGACTCAACCGTTGAATCAACATTCCACGGTGGAGGATGAGCAGGTGATGGGCGAAATTGTGTCCGCCCTCCACAACAACCCCAAACAGGGTGCAGTCCTAGCCGCCCCAGTGCCTCAAAATGTCACCTTATATGGAAAGAGGGTCACTGCGGATAGTTTTTTTTTTTTTTTTTTTTTTTTAAGAGGAGAAAGATGTGTTTTTAGGGAAGGAAGGAAGAGGAGGACGCACCTTTAATTAATTAATTTTGGGCTGTCCGCCTGGTACCAGGTCTTGAACCCAGGTCCTTGGGCTTTACATGGTCTGCACCCCCACTGCCGCTTTAGCACCTGAGCCACCAGGGCATCCCCGATAATTCATTTTAAGATGAGCTCATACTGGATTAAAGTAAGTTTTTAATGTAGTGTAACTGGTGTGCTGTTAAGAGAAGGAGGGAACCATGTGCAGGGTTGGCTGTGTGAAAACTGAGGCTGATGTTGGGGCTACGCTGTCAGGAGCCAAGGAGCAGAAAGGGACACCCGAGCTACTGGCTAGAAGAGGTCAGGAAGGCTCCCTCCCCAGCCCTCTCATCTCTTGGTTTGAGGCATCTGGCCTCCAACACCGAGCAAATACATTCTGTGTCAAGGCATCAATCTGCAGTGGTTCCGACCACCCTAAGACAGCGCTGGGGGAGGGACACTTGGAGAAGCTGCTGATGAGCCGTGTGTGGGAGCAGGCTAGTAGGAAGAGACTCCTGAGCTTCCCATCGCCCCTGTTGACCCCCTACGCCCACGTCTGTCTCCGTCCAGCGAGCTGACGCATGCTCACGGGTGTGTTCCAGTGCGCTTCGTGTCATCTCTTAGAATGTTGCCTGAAGATGAAGGGACTCAAGTGGTAGCAGTGTGCTTGGTGTGTGACTGTGTCGCTGATTTGGGTCTCTCTTTTATCTGCTTTTTGGCTTCCATTTGAATGCGGCGTGAGTTTAGTTGAGTAGAGTTTGAGGTGAGTAGGAAATGCTGATTGATTGCTGCGGCTCCCCAGGGGCCGGGACTGAAATGTGCAGGGTGACCCTTCTGTGCAGTTCACTTCTTAGCTGTGGAGGAGTAGATGCGCTCCTCTTTTTCCTCCCACAGAGATGCCATTCCTTTCGTCATGCGCTCCTCAGTGCACACTGAGTCAGAGGCACCTGCATGCAGGCACCCTTCTCGGTGCTGGGGACTCACTGAAGGATAAGGCAATGCAACATTGTCAAAGACGGAGCTGGGACGGGGCCGGTAGGATGCTCAGAGTTTGGATTCTCTTAGCGGGTGGATACCTACAGGAAAGTTAGGGACACCTCCCCAGGGGCTGGACAGTGTGGATCCCTGTCATTCCTAGTGTTCTGGGGACCTGTAGGGGAGGAGAGGGGACACGTAACCTCAGCAGAGCAGGCTGCATGTTTGGGGTGTGGAGGCGAGATGAGAGATGAGCAGCTGGAAGAAGAGCACGTGAACAGAGTGAAGACATTCCCTGGATTCTGAGAGTGAAATTGAATTTGATGGAAGCTCACAGCCCTCAGCTGGACGGTAGAGACAGGGAGAGGGAGAGCATTGGACCCGTTGTCTGGTGGGTCCCCCTGGGAGGAGGTGCCCTGGGCCCAGGGGTGATGAAGTGCAGAGCTGTGGCCTGGGCTGATGCTGGGCTCTGCCCCCAGGGGCCTCAGCAGAACCTGCAACCTGACTTGTAAACTTACCCAGCATTATTAAGTCTCCGGCTTCCAATTTACCAAAAACTAAGGAGCAGTAGGCTTCCTTTTTTCCATTTATAAGCATTATTTTGCCCAATTGTCGCATAGCCAGTATTGCCCTCAGCTAGAAGGGTTGATCTATTGAGTCTAGACTGGTATTACAGTTAAGTATTTAATCAGGTCACTTTCAGAAGCGTGGCTGTGGGTGTTTAATCTCTTGAGGCATTTTCATATGTCTTGTTTGAGGCTGCGTCTCTGTCTAGTGGGACCACTGCAAAGAAAATGCGCTGAACATGAAAGTTGTCATTGTGTGGGGAGGCAGAAGGAATCGGAGTGTCTAGCTGTGCATAGGTCTGTCACTTAGAGGTGAAAGTCATGTATGTTGAAATTGATTCTGCAACACCTTGTCAGGTCTTGTTAGGGGCTTGCTAAGCATTTGCCTGGAATCCCAGAAGGTTAAGAGATAGTTTGTAGCTGAACTGAACTGGAGGTGAATCCTGGCCACACTCCTCTTGGTGTGTAATGTTTAGAATTAAAATCACCCTCTGAGCTGTGGTTTGCTCATCTGTAAGCTGGGGCTTCTGCTGGTTACAACCCCTTAGTGCTCTCATGGGCTTGAATGGACATCCAGGTCATGCTGTTATTTATTGGGCTCGCCCTGGAGAGTCTAGTGGAGAAATAGACCATTTGGGGAGACTGTTGAAAGGATGGGGGTTCACAGTGTTTGATCTCTGCTCAAGAAGGGGTCTTGGCTCTGTTGGGTGTGCTGGACTCGGAGGCTTCACCATGGGGACTTCTGGGGGTCCCGGAGGATGCTAGGGAGGGAAGATAAGCCAAGAGGGAACCCCGATGGCCCGAAGCCTGCTGGAGGCTCTGCCCGGCTGTGGCTGAGATGTGAGGGGAGGGCTGCGGCTAGGCCAGGAGCTTGCAGGCAGTTGAGGGAGCTGGACCTTGTTCTCAAACTGCCGTGGGGAGGTGAGCAGGGGAGGGCTCTATGGCACGGTTTTAAGTTTACAAATCAGTTGCCTGACTTAAAGTAATGTACCGAGGTGAGAGTCACATAATGTACAATTAAGCGTTATACAGTCGACAGTTCAGGGGCATTTAGTGCATCCACAGTGCTATGTGCTCAGCCCCTCTCTCTAGTTCCAAGGCGTTCAATCTCTCCAAAGCAGAAGCTCTTATCCATTTTAAGCAATTTCTCCCCATTCGCTCCCTCCCCACTGACCCTAGCAACCACCAATCTGTGCTCTATCTCCATGGATTATTCTGGATATTTCATATAAATGGGATTTTATGATATGTGGCTTTTGTGGTCTGTCTTATTTCACTTAGTGTCCTTTTTTGAGGCTCATCTACTCTGTAGCATGTATCAGCATGCCTTTCCTTTTTATAGCTGAGTAATATTCCAGTATACATAAATCAGTCCCTCTCTCTCTCTCTCTCTCTCTCTCTCTCTCTCTCTCTCTCTCTCCGTCTGTCTGTCCATCTATCCCACTCTTAGTTTATCCTCTCATCTGTTGACGGACATCTGGTCTATTTCCATCTTTCGAGTATTTGATTGTCTTCATGCCTGTTTTCAGATCTTTTGGATATAGATCCAAGAGTGGAATTGTGGGGATTCAGAGTAATTCTGTTTACCTTGGTTGAGATTCTTGGACTTAACAGTGAATGCTCTCTGGGCTGACAGCTATTTTTCTCAGAAGTAAGGGTAAATCAATGAAGGGGAGCCTTACCTGCTAAAGAAGCCAGCCCAGGGGTTCCAAGAAAGCAATTTCAACAGCTTCAAAAATGAGACAGGCATCAAAGAATGTGTCAGGACCATGAGAGGTCCAAAGACTGGAGAAGGATTGGAGACATCAGTTAGGAGATATTATCCCCAGGTGACCCTGGGGAAGGGGAGTGGCAGGTTTCTCTGAAGCCCCTTACAGTTTCCCCTGGGAGAGCCTTGGACGGAAGTTGAAGGGAGATGCCATTGACCTGGGTGGGTTGCTCCTGCTTCCAGGTCCTTAGCTGTTGAATGGGTGGTGGGCTTGTCAGGGTTCTTGCCTGCTCCCCTTGTCCGCGTTCTGTGTGGAAGCCAATCAGAAGTGGGTGCAGGAGCACAGAGTTGATGCATCAGCTGTGGAGTGAGACACATACCACCACCACACCCACTCACTCACAAGGTACACTTGGACTCACCTGTCCTAGCTGGTGTGAGCCTTCAGGGAGAGTGACTGGTGTTGGCTAGCCAGCTCAGACTCGGTGCTCCTTTCCAGAAGGTTACTAGAAAGGTCATAAAGAGGAGTCAGATATTAAAAAGGCATTAAGTCTTTTGTTAACAAGATGGAGTAAAAGTGTGAGCACATTCTCAGGGGCTGCAATGACCCTTAGCTTCGCGATGGTTTTAGAAGGTCAAGGGTAGTGGAAGCTGAACAACAGAATCAGTATTCACAACAGTCCTAACTGTCTAGGACCGCAGGTCTTAAGACAGATGCATATGGTGTCAGGACTAAGTGTGAAGTCTTACAATTGAGGGACACAAATCGACTGACAGCTGTGAGACAGCAGAGTGAGGTCTTCAAAATCAGCTTTCCAGGGAGATCTAGAGATCACTGTGAAAAACTCCACCCACAACATGGCAAGATTCCTAGACAAGCGAAACTCACAGCTTCCAGGCTGTCTTGGAGAAGCAGCGAGCGTTGTGCAGGTGGAGGCTTGGAGGTGGGGACACGTGAGAGCATGGGGTTGATTTCTTGGCGCGTGGAATCAGTCCTGAGCAGCATATGGGACCCGGTGCAGAGGCACCAGAGGAAATGCAAAGTCTGGGGGTGCAGGTTGAGGACCAGAATTGAGCTGAGTACAGGGAAGCTCCTCGGGGATAAGGGCAGACTGTCCCCTGGGGAACCTGGAACCTGGCACTGGAAGTGTGCACGCCTTGAGGCATGGTGTGACTCCAGCTCCAGAATCCCAGGGCCACTGAAGTACATCTCTCCAGAGATTCATTCAATTACTGCTGGTCTTGGGGGAGATTTTTGAGTTATGGGTACCCGGGACTGAGGTGCACAGGCTCCTCCTTGGTTCAGTTTCAGTTTTCATCCCCTCCAGTGTATTCAGCATGTGTCCGTTTCTCTGGGTGAACTCAGGTCCATAGTGGGGGAGCCTGCAGGCATTTTTGTGACTGGTGGAGGAGGACAGTGAGGGCTTTGACTTTGGACAGCTGGGGGTAGGCGGAATGTCCAGGGACCAGGGGCTTGGAATCATTGTATTGATGGGTGACAGGCCTCCAGGAGGCTGTCTGGTGTGGCTGCTTGGCTGCTGGGCTCCTCTCCCACAGGTGGGATGGATTCAGGGGGGAGGAATATGGAGATTTGTAGCTTCTGCGGGTATGTTGAGGTGGAAGAATAACTTATTTATGGAGACAATAAAAGTGGTTCATGTCTGCGCTGTGATGTCGTGGGTGCTGCACCAGCAGCATCTGACGAGTGACGACTTTTCTGTGGGGTGACACTGTTCCAAGTGTCCTTCTTTAGGGACCTGCTGTGTCAAGAGGGGGAAGGGTGAGGGAGGGCCCCAGGTCAGAACAGCGGGGTTCTTGGTGTCCCTTAGGCTGATTCCTGCCTATTTTAAGCACAGTGTTTCACCAAATTAAAAATATACACATTTTCCTTGACTTCTGATAGGGTGACATACTGGTAAACCCACGGTAAGTTGAAAATATCTGAAGTGAAAAAATGTGTATAAAACATCTACCAGACACCAGAGGTTAGCCCTGCCTCCCTTCAGTGTGTAGAAAGAACATCTACATTAGCCTACAGTTGGGCAAAATCAGCTCATGCAGCTCCTCCAGATGGGTCTGTTTAATGATAAAGTATTGATGTGTCATGTCACTTACTGAAAGTGGTCTGCGGTGCAGTGTTGGTGGGTTCCTCTCGCAGTCATGAGTTATAGTTGGCTGTGACGGCCCCGAGTCGTGAGAGGGTCCTCATCACACATGGCTACCCCCGCTAGGATGATCGTTTTCGCACCATTAATGTAACAGAACGCTCTGTTGTTGGGAACTCTGTCTAATGACGCTGTGAAGATCTCGAGCCTCTGGCATCTGGGACGTTGCTCTTTCTGGGCTGGAGAGAGTAGATGCAAGAAGACAGCTGGCTCCTGGCATGCTCTGTGTCCACGGGGCATGGGACAGAGACACAGAGGCCGGGTGATGTTGCCCAGCTCTAAGTGGCACCGTCCGTTTGAGACCTTCGTGTTTGCAGCAGAGGCGAATGTTTGCTGGTGGAGCAGCTTGAACCTCGGGGGTGCTCGCCACCGTCTTCAGACACCTGAAGTTACTTTATTTACTTTCAACCCTATGAGGCCAGATTTTATACCGAGCACTGCCATGAGCTTTTCATCTCAATGCAGTGAAGTTTTTCGGTGCCAGCAAAGTAAAAACAAGATAGCTTGCCTCATCCTGTGGTGCTTCTGAGAAGGAGCATTCACGTTGGAAGTCCTGTAGCTTCTGAGCGGTGACCTTGAGTGTGAATGGCACACTGACGCTCTGGGCAGCACCGTGCAGCTCTGTGCTGACCCCCGCCTTTTAAGAGAAGCCACACTTCACTTACTTCACCAGCCATATGCCTGGGAGTTAGAATCCAGACCTGATAACTTCTACAAATACCCAAGATGAGTCAACCTGATCGTCACAAAACCACTGTTACCTGATATGGAGCAGGACACTGGAGGAGGACTGGACAGCCACTCCAAATCCACCTTGCAGGCTTTCAAGGTTTTATTGCTTTTTAAAAGCTGGGTCTCAGCTTTATCTATTTTCCCACCTGTTTCAAGATGACTTTGCATGTGGCTCAAGGTCCGGCCTATTTGAAATTGATGGCTTCGAGTTTCTTTGTCTTGCCTGCCTGATGGTAGGTACCCTTACAGGTACAGATTGATGACAAGGATCACGAAAAGTGTGAAGCCTTTCCTTGAAATGTACCATGTAAGCATCTTCAGCGGGGATGCCATTGATTTTCTTCTAGAATTTTTCACTAAGCAGGTCTGACGTGTCATCATACTATTTATACATTTCAGTCATTTCTGATGAGCAATCCTGTGCTTTTTATCTAGAAAATGCTTCTGTGTGGTGACCTTAGGCAGCCCACTGGATTGAGGCAGGAAGCTGGAGCTTGTAATTGCTCTACCCCACTTCCAGTGACCCTCCCTCAGAGAAGTTTTGGCTGCAAGGTCTCCTTTGTGCCTGGGCTGGTGCCTACCAGCCTGACTGAGCCATGTCCTTGAGCTGTCCTTCAGGATTGGGTCAGCACAGGTGTTCTGTTCTCTCTGCTGCAGGCACCTTCCTTAGCTGGTACCTCCTGCCCTCAGCCCTGTCCCTGCCTCTCTTTGCTGGACTTTTATCATCTTTAAGATTTGGAAGTCCCCTCAGACACTTACCTTCAGTTTGGTTATGGTGTCTGGCTCTCTGCTGCCCACACCATCCAGGATATTGGGGTCCAGGGTAGAAGGTGGTGTGGGGACCACCTGGTTATTGGACCATTGAATTAGAGATGGCCCTGGGACAACGACCATCCTGCCCACTGGAAGTCCAGTGTGTCCTTGGCACAGGGCTGGTGCTTAGTAATTATCGAACAAACAAATGAGGCTGAGATGTTAAAGTTCCAGAAACTGTCCCCTAATTTGAAATTGGGGCTGTTCTGGGAACCCACCTCCCCCCCCCAAAAAAAAAAAAAAAAAAAAACAGGTCGCAGATTTCTCCTACTGAAGGCCAGAAAGTAAATACTTTAAGGCTTTGTGGCTGCTCCCGCTTCCACCGTAGCTCCCTGTTTCGGCTGCTAGAGCCACAGAGCAGCCACAGGCCAGGCGACAAGATGAGTGTGTGCCAGTACATTTTTAAGGACATTGGAAATGGATTTCTCTGTAATTTTTTTATGTTGTAAAATACTATTTTTTTTTTTTACTATTTTTATTTATTTTTATTTCCCCCACTTATTAAAAAATGTAGGAACTATCTTTGCATTCACAGCTGTACAAAAGCTGGTAGTGGACCCGATGGCAGGGGTCTGTGGTTGGCCTAAGTCTGTACGTGTGGTTACTATAGATTAGTATTGTGTTCAAATTCTTCCTTGATGAAGACACAATTACCACTTAAAAAGAAAACAAATTAGTATGCAAATCAAAGAAAGATGATTGAATCACTGAGAACCGTAGATTCCCAAAGCTTTACTGGTTGACCTATTTGCTTTTTTTTGACTTGTTTTATATATATATATATATACATATATATATGTGTATATATATATTTTTTTTTAATCCCCATGCATAGTTCTTTGATCCATTTTGATTTTGATTTTTCTCATGTGGTATCAGGTGAAGCTTCCCCTTTGGTCTTGCACGTGGCTGTCCAGTTTTCCCAGTGCCATTTGTTGAAAAGACTGTCCTTTCCCCATTGAATGTTTTTGGTTTCCTTGTCAGACATCACTTGACTGTCTAAGGGTTTTTTTCAGACTTGATTTTGATTCTATTGGTCTGCAGTGTCTCTGCTGAGACCACACTGCTGGATCGCGGTCCATTTTGAATCACTGAGTCCTTGACTTTGTTCTTTCTCAAGGGTGTTTTGGCTGTTCTGGCATGTTGCAGGTTCTTTGTGACGTCTTCCGTGGGTTCTTCTGTTTCTGTGTGTCTGTTTACTTCCACTGTATCTCCTAGACTGATCAATGCTTTAACTTATTTTAGATCTACTTGGTTTAAAATTTTTCCTTCCTTTATTGACAATGGCTCTGTTGAGTAATCATCAACCAGACTGGTGGTCTCTGAGACTAGTTCAGGAGCTAGGTTCCATGTCGTAGCCATTGGTCATTCTTCTTGGGCACTAGGTTTGGTATTTGATAATCCCAGAGGTCATATTAGTAGATCTTCTAGATTTGGGTCCCTCTCCTGGAGGCCATACACCTGGCACATGCTCCTGAGTGAAGCAGACTGCCTTATTTGTACCTCATGTCTTCTGGGGGTCATGCCCGGAGACTGGTAACCCGGGTGGCTGGCTCCGTCATTGAGGCCAAGGGAAGAAGTATCTGGAGGTGAGGCAAGAATGAGAAGACAAGGTGTACAATCTGTGCTTCCTCCCCAATGCCTTTCCAACCCCTGAAAAGTTCTACTAGTGTAAAATCTTTGCCTCTCATTTGGACATTTCCTGGTAGCCTCAGTAACTGACAGGAAATTGACTGTTGACTTAAATGTGATTTGTAGGTAAGGTGGTGTGTCATGGACCATTGGAGGGTTCAGTGACTTAACTTTGCTTCATCATCATGGTTCATTAGGTGGTTGCTGATTGAGAATGATTTGGAATAAACCAGTCCTAGGAGGAGGAGATCCAAGCCAGCATTCTGCTTATTCTTTCAAACCATGGTGATGTTCCAAGTTAGATAATAGGGAATCTGGGTCATTTCATACTCAATCTAATTTTTCAAAGTTCTTATTTCAGTAAACAAATTCTTCACTCCAGATAATTCAGAAAGCCCCACTTTTGTACTTGGCCAGGGTTTGTGTAATTAGAGTATCAAGTAAAATTTGAATCGTATTGACAAGAACTGGAGTTGTGGTAACAAACAGTAATTGCTGACTCTTTATCTTATCAGGGAAATCAAAAATGTCTATTGAATTATAGTGACTCTATTATGTGGCTCTGTGAACTCACCAAGATAATTCTTTTGAGGGTGATTAAATGTAATCATGAAACCATATAGATGGGAAAGCAAGCAGATGGATAAACAGCCAAAGTAATTAGAAGCATACATTTACATTTTTCTATCACAATATTTCAGGGACCCACTGGTCCTAGGGATCCGTGGGTCATTGTCAGGAAGGATAGTCTTCATAAATATTGCTTGATGGGTTTATCTGCCCTGGGATCTGATCAGAGGGCATTTTAGCAGTTTAGCTTCCCAGAAACAGTTTGGAGCTTTGTGATTTTTATTGGTATCTAGTGGACAGAGAGGAAGAGAAGGCGTGATGATCTGCATTCTGTGGTGATGAAGTGAGATGCTGCACTATATAAAGAAGACCCCCAAGAAATAGATAAAAGATTACATTATGAGGATAGATTGCATACATCTGCATCCTGATGGAACATTTCATTTCATGGTGCTAGTTTTGATTCTAGTCTTCCTTTAAATCACAAACGCAAGCCATATCCATCATCCCAACAGAAATCTGGCAAAGTCACAGTTAAACAGAATTTTTGTACAGAGTTGAACACAGTGGGTTTGACAGAGCGGAATGCCTTTCCTGGGACACTTTCTCCTTTCTCAACCAACCTTGCAGGTCGGGGGCTGGGTTCCACCTCCCACACATATGTTGGGTTACGTTGAGATACGTTGACTGTTGTCCTCTGCTTGTCTAAGCGGCTTTGTTTTCACAAGGAGAGGAGACAAAGACCAAGAGGGAGTTGGTGACTCTCTGTGATGTTGCTCATTGCCCCCGGGCTTTCTGAATTCTGAGAAATGGGGGCAAGGAGAGGTGGGCTCAGCTCCTCTGCAGGGATTGTGGAGGGAAGTTCTATGCTGGATTCTCTTAGGAGCAGGCTGCCTGATGTCGTAGTGGAATTAAATCTTGAGCACTGGGATGGAGGAGCAATGGACGGGTCTGCTTCTAACTTCTGATTGGCAGGATGGAGTGTGCTGATCTTCCAATCAGCCTCTTCTGGAGCCTGGAACCTAAGAGGAAGCAGAGAAATACCCTTCAGCTTACTTCCACTGTAAATACTTTCAGTGTCCCATCATTCCTTATATGATAACCGTGATTTGACTTGGGTGGTTGAAGCCAAATTGAGGATAGATGATTGCATACATCTGCCTCCTAATGGAACATTTCTTTTCATGGTGCTAGTTTTGATTCTAGTCTCCCTTACTTTCTGGGAAGGGGTCATTTTTTTGTGGTCTGGAACAGAGTCTGGAGCCAGATGTTTGGAACTGAATCCCAGAGTCGATGCTAAACGGAGTGGCCTTAGGCTAGTCAGCCTCTGTGTGTGTTTGTTTCTGTGTGAAATGGAGTTAGCCCTGTGGTCGGGTTGAGGTGATGGTTATATGAGTTAGGAAGCACCTACTAAGTGTTGGTCAAGTTTATGATCATTGAGTGGATTTTGACTAAATTAATTCATTCAGCAGATAATTAACCAAGTGCCCACAAAACACCAGTCACTGGGCTAGACCCTGGGTACCCTGTGGGCCAAGGAGGCATAGGAAGTTACTAGGCAACTAGAAGACAGCAGGTGAATGGTAGGAGAGAAGCATGATTATCAAGAAGACTTCCTAGAAGTAGTGATGTCTTCATGGGTGATTTCAACAGTAGGTATGAATTAATGTGTTGAAGAAGGGGGCACGGTCTGGTGGAGTCCATATACATTCCAAGAACTGGATTCATGTTCTGGGACTGGCAGGAACAGCCAAGATGACAACTAAATAAAAAAAATAATGGATGGGTGCTTCTTCCTCCTCTCTCATCCTGCCTGCCTGCCTCTGCTTACCTTCATTCCTGCCTGTGCTGTTCCTTCAAGAAAAAAAAAGTTGCAGGGAAGGTGGCGGTGACCTCAGCGAGTCCTTGTCCAGAAATCCCCATCACACCTGTACCTCCTGTGTCCGCACCTGACACTCATTACAACACCGCGTCATTGATACCCTGCATCTCGCTCAAATCCACACCCTGCTCCCACTCCTACTGCCGTCACCATCTCGTCCCTCGCCCGGGTGGGCCTGGTGAGCTTTGGGAGGCTGTGGTGGGGTCCTGGCTCCGCACACATGGTGGTGACTGGAGGGAGGCTCTGGCTCCCCAGTGGGTCCGGTGAGCAGAGGTGCGGGAAACACGGGACTGAATTTCAGAGATGCTGAGACGGAAAGGGAGAGGCGCCTTTGGAAAAAGAAAAACTTACCTCTTGGGTTTCATACTCCCTTTTGTCAAATATCAGCTGCCATTAGGGTTCACACTCGGGGATGGGGGGAGTACTACTCCTTCCTGAGGAACCAGCAAAGTGTCATCATTCCGCAGGGCTGGACATGTTCCCTGTTTCCCAGGAGCAGACGTCTCGTCTCTCCTGTCCCGTCAGGAGCCTGCAGGGTGTGGTAGGGAGGGGTGGAGACCCCATCTCCTCAGCCCTGCTACTGATGCCCCCTTGACCAGTACCAGGCTCTGTGTCACCCGAGGGTCAGGTGAGTGTTTAATGGCAGTCAGCTGTGCCGTTTGAAGAGGCTTGAACATTTCTCCCAGGTGGATCTGCTGGCCCCCGGGCATCTGCTCAGCTGTGCACTGTCTAAATAAACCTTTTTTTGTAAAAACAGGCACCAGGCAAGATTGGCTGCCGACTCGTCATCTATGGAATATTCAAATACAATGCCTCACCTGCTCTTCACTGATGGTGGTTGATGCACGTGTATAGTTTACACTGTGTTTTGTTATCCAGGCTCCAGTTTGCATGCTGGGTCGGTGGAGATTGTTAGGGGCACTTTATGAAGAGCTGCAAATGGAGGCTGAGTCTTTGTTTTCCTGACTTGAAGGCCACTTCTAGGCTTGGGACCTCATACAAGTTACTTAACTTCCTGGGTTGTTTTAAAAATCTCTCTCCTTCTCCCGCTCCCTCTCCCCCGCTCCCTCTCTGTCCTCACTCTTCCTGTTAGCCCACAACTAACTGTCCCCTGTCCAGGGAATGTGTGGAAGGCAAATTCTCCTTGGGGAGGTTTATTGCATATTCCTCTTTGTCAGGGGCATTTCTGCTTCGAAGCTTGTCGCTAAGAAGCAGAGCCTGAGACAGGGAGTGCTGTCCAAGTCATAGTCAGGGAGGGGAACAGGAGAAAGCTGTACCAGGAGGGGCGCAGACAGGATGCGGGAAGCACCTCTGAGCCCCTGAGCTGTCTCCCGAAAGTCCTGGGGTTTGGCCCCCTGACGCAGGGGCCTGCCCTCTGTGTTCTTGGGTCAGCCTAGCCATCCCAGGTGGGACCTGGGCATTTCCTAGCCAGGTGGCTTCCAGTGCTCAAGGAAGACAGCCCCAGGGAAGGTGCTGACTCTTGAATGCCTGGGACGCATGACCAAGACCACCCAGAGGAGGACATAGGACTGCCAACTCCCCTCCTCACACCCTAGCTCCACCCACCTGCCACTAAAGTGGGATCTATCTAGTCCACTGAGGGCCCTTTGCCCTTGCCCCTCCTGCCAGGGAGCCCCTTGTGCTTCATGGGGTGCACCCCTCCCCCAGCACAGAGGTGGACCGACCCCAGGGCTGAGCTTCCCAGAATGAGTCAAATTGATGCCCCCAAGTGAAAAAAAACAAACAAAAACTTTTTAATCTTTAGACAGATTATTTTTTGAACTGTATCATTCAGTGAAATGTAGCTTACCTTATTACTTGAATAATTTTTCTGAGTTTTGGAGGAAAATGAGTGTTGTAAGGCAAATACTTCTTAATCTGGACTTGTCGGTTCTCCTCCAGCTGAGTATCCTGTGTGGGATGTCTCCCCTGGGCTTTGGGAGGAGTCTCTGGGATGTGTCTCGTGGTGGCTGGTGCAGAGGCCGCTACCAAATGCCTGTCATGTCCCACAAGTGCCTCCGTATTTCCTTAAGTGTGAAAACAGGTGCTGGATGCATTTGCGATGTTTGCTCTTTGGTGAAGTTTGCCTGCCGGGCTGGGCAGAGCCATGGCTATGATCTATTTCTCTTTTAACCTCGGTCTCTGGTCACAAATCTGGGTCCTGGGGTTTACATGAGCTGCACTGTAGCTGCATAAGATGCTGGAACCACCAGGTTGCACCTCCTTTTTTTAAAAAAAACAAAAAATTTGTTTTATTGGGATGTTATCCACATACCTTGCGTTTCACTCATCTGCAGCACATTTTGGTACGTTGCATTGCTTGTTGTGAAAATTCATGGGATGACGGACCTTCCCTACCTGCAGCGGGTCAGGAGGCCCTGAGAAGGCACGGGGCCAGAGGTTTGTAGGAAGAGTCCCAGGTGCAGGGTCTGAGGACCAGGACACCGAACCTGGGCTCTTTTCTCAGGAGTCTTAATCTCTTAGAAACTCATGATCCATGTGTCCAGCTGCTGAACTACAGCTCACTCCAACTTTCCCACCCTGCAGTGTGTCTGAGTGCCTCTGCCCTTTAGACTCGGTTCTCCATCTTCCCTCTAAGGGCCCTTCCCCTGGCAGCCCTTCCTTTGGTGGGGATGTGTCCCAGCTTGCTTGTATCACCTCAGAGCTGGCCTGTTGAAGTGCTGGAGCTGAGGAAGGCGCAGGGCCATGTTCAGCATCCTCCCTTATCCCTTACCCAGCCCACGCTACCTGACTCCTGACCAGGTGCCCCCTGCACCCCCTGTATCCACTGGCTCCCTTCCTGCCCTGGTTGCCTGCTGTCCAGTTGAGTTCTGAAGGTGTTTGTTCCTTGTGCCCTGAGTGCTGGACCCAGGGATGCCCTAATCCTATTCTCATGTAGCCCTACCTCCGGGCAGGGAGGTGGGAGCCTCAGGAGGACCCTCGTTGCTGCCGTGCTTTTGACTTTCTGAAAGGTGCCCCTTGGGGCAGTTGCACTGTGTGGCCAGCACAGGGTGGGCTGGATGTCGGCTTTCCTCCTGAACCTTTGTGCAGTGAACAACCTACCAACTGCACGTGGCCGTCTGGAGTGGGTAGGTCAGTGAGGGGTGTTCCTGTGAGGGGCTCCTTCTTGAGAAGCCCTTCTCTGCAGGGTGTCAGTAGCTCTCCTGCATTTCACAGGAGCAGGGCAGAGCTGCACTGTCGAGAGCATGGGGTATTGGATGTCCTTTTGGTGCAATAGCTATAAATTTATGTTAGACAGGACAGTGTAGGAGTTTGACGGATGCCAGAAGGATCTGGAGGGGAAAACGTATCACTAGGGAATATTTCACCTAAAAAGGATTTGGTGACAAGGTCTGCTTGTGACAGTCCTTGTGTGATATTAGATGATATTTTGTGTGACTGTTGTTTTGACATCCTTCTGCCTGGTTTTATTAAAGCTATTCAGGGAGCGCCAGAAGGAGAGGAGCCAGGGGAAAGGACCTGTCCAGCTGCCGGTGGGGGCAGCGCTCTTCCGAATGTGGGGGAGTATGAGCCCCAGTGTTTCCTTGCATTGTAGATGCCTGAGTCAGACCCTGGCTCCAAAACCTGTAGCTGCCCGCCTTCTAGACCCATGACTTTGAGAAGACAACTGGGCATCTCTACACCTCAGTTTCTTTACCTGTGAAATGGGAATGATAACAGCAACACTTGCCTTGTCCAGTGCTGTGTTGGTCATATTAGATTATCCATAAGAAGGATGCACCGGGGCTGCTCCGTGGTCCTGAAGAGCCCTCCTGACGGTTTCATTGGTTGTCACTGGAGGCCAGCTTCCTTCAGAGTCCCAGTGCAGCATGTCTGTATGTGTCCTGTCTCCATTTGTGGCCGTAGGACATTGAGATTGGGAGCTCTCTGGGGTGCAGCAGTCTTGTTTTGTTAGTTTCCATGTGCCTCTGGGAGCTCCCTGGGATACTGGCTTCTAAACATTGCTCCTTTTCTGGACAGGATTGGGGTGATGGTCTTAGAGATTCTGATGTAAATAAGCCAGTCAGTGAGGACAAGTTTTCCTCTAGATTAAGGTTCTGTTCATGGGATTAATGGAATTGTCATTTTATGATGTCTCAAGGGCTTTCTGGAGTAAGGGTGTGGGTGGGGCTTTTGACACTACAATTGACACAGCCTTTTGAAGCAAAGGAAGCTGGTTCCAGGGAGGCCCCCTGGGCCCTGTTTATGAAGCAGCAGCATAGTTGCTCTTTGTTTGTGAGGCATAGAACAGCCAGTGAGGACTGTCCCCCAGCCGGAGTCACATGATGCCTGTGACCAGTGGGTAGTGCATGCTTCTCCCCCTTTTATTTGCTCAGAATTGCAGAAATGGGGATGCTGTTAGTTCCCACATCATAGAGCTAGCAAGGGGTGAAATGAGGGAATGCGGAAAGTCTTGACTCTTTAGAAAGTGCAGGATAAAGCCATGAATGTTACCATGATGGTGGTGGTGGTGGTGATGATGGTGTTGGTGCTGGTCATGATGGTGCTGGAGCTGGTCATGATGGTGCTGGTCATGATGGTGCTGGAGCTGGTCATGATGGTGATAGTGCTGGTCATGATGGTGCTGGTCGTGATGGTGCTGGTGCTGGTCATGATGGTGCTGGTGCCGGTCATGATGGTGATGGTGC